>SNQJ01S0083437.1:0-20320 GCA_010110895.2 Picea sitchensis | reverse complement strand
TCTGATATTTTAGGGTTCAGCTTTTCATCCAACAAAATATTGCTTGCTTTAATATCCCGATGAATAATCCGCAGTTGAGAATCGTGATGAAGATAGAGAAGTCCACGAGCTACTCCCAGTATGATGTTGTAACGCTTCTGCCAGTCAAGCTGGATGCGTTTGTTTGAATCTGTAGCCATATCTACACTAATTAATTACCATGATCAAAATAAGTCTGTTGAAACATTAATGTTTTCTATCTACATATACAATAAATGGAAGTCACTCACCGAAGAGGATTTTATCTAAGCTCTTATTCGGTAAGTACTCATAAACCAGTAGCCTTTCTGATCCCTCTGCACAACAGCCCAATAGATTCACAAGATTTCGATGTTGAATTTTGGTTACAAGTTTAACTTCATTCATAAACTCTCTCTTTCCTTGATTAGATTTTAAAGACAGCTTCTTCACAGCGATTTCATTTCCATCAGGAGTAGTTCCCTAAGAGATTCAGCCAAAAGATCCGTATGAGAATTTTGTAAACTATTTAAGCTTAATTGTTTTTCAAAAGCTGGTATTAGAATTTATGATTGTTAAAAAATTTAGCCTATGTTACCTTGTATACAGGGCCAAATCCTCCCTCTCCGAGCTTGTTATCATCATGAAAGTTTTCCGTAGCAGCTTGTAATGTTTCCATGGTAAATGGTATTTGCCCATCATCGACTTGCTCGTCACGACTGATTGGCGTCTCTTCCTCGACTTGCCCATGACCTATACAATAGGCGAAATAGATGGACACGTCAGAAAATATTGGGGCAAAACCTGAATGATGCTTAATTTGGATTTGGCAGTTATTTTCTATGTTTCTTGAAGAATATCTGTGAAAGGGAGTGAGCGGACTAATCTTTTCTCCAGGGTTATTTTTCTGGCAGGCTGACTGTTTTTAAATTTTTGGTTTCAATTTTTTTGAGTATTTGGGTTAGTTTAAAATGAAGCAAAATTCTTAAAATAAGATTTTGAAATATATGAAACTTTGATTCATACAAAAATCAAAATACCCCTAAAAATATTTGGTATTCAAGATCATTTTTTTTTTCCTGAAAAACTGAACTCAAAGGAAATATTGCTCCTGACTTAACCTACTCGCCTACTCCCTGTGAAAGTGGTGTTCGAAAAGTAATCGATTAATTCTCTCTGTGCGCTCCTATACCGGGGTATTAAATTTACCTTTTAACTTCTGTGTGCGCGCCTATGTGTATGTAACGGTATATTAATTTTAATAGTGTACTGAATATGGGCACTGGGTGTATTAATAGTGTACTGAATATGGGCACTGGGTGTATTAATAGTGTACTGAATATGGGCACTGGGTGTACAGAACTACAACTGAAAAAAAAATGAAACGTGTTACTGTGAATTAAAAAAAAAACACCCACTAACTCATACCATCATCATGTGCAATACCTTCATATCCCCTTCGAAGTTTGGCAGACTTCAGTCTTCGCCTGGTTGTAAACACGCATACGATCAAGACCAGTACCAAGCCACCCACAGCACCTAAAATTATGGGTGTTTTGTTTGAAGACTTATCTCTACTACTAACCGGTGGTGTTTCCACAGGGGGTGGTGCAAGCTCAGTGGAATTAAAGAAAAGATATATTTCATAACGAACTATGCAGCTCTGCCCCCAAAGCTGAACTCCTTCCTTTGCAGGAAAAGATATGAAAATATAATTGATTTTATTTGACAGACATGTTGTGCAGTCGTTGGTAGATAGATCTCTCGTGCACTGGACCAGACCGTAAATCTTTCGAGACAACGAGTCCACAGTTGTATCGAAAGCGGATCGTTTCGTTCCATTTGCTGCTTCAGCTGACAATTGGTGTAACAGCTTCTCAACAACCGCGTCAAAGCCATCAGGGTTGGAGATATCGCCCTCAACGTAAGTATAGCCTACATCCTCGTCCAGTTGTCCGATGAAACTATAGTTTTCATAACGTAAGAAGCACTCAAAAGGCCAGATACTACCACCGACGGCATTGCCACAAATTTGTCTAATGTGTCTCGTTGCGAATTGTGAACAACTGTAGCATTGGTTGACTGTCATGTCTGCCCTGCATTGGAGCAGGCCATATATTTGGTCAGGACTTTGGCCATACACAGAAATGTTAAACCCAGTCGGGTTCGTGCGTTGAAGAAGCATATCAAAGACTCTATTCAGATTGCTTTCAAACTGGCTGCCATTTGTATAGTTAAAGTTCTTGTGACATATAGTTGTCGGCAGCCCTGCGTTGCAAATCTGTCCATGAAAAGTGATGATCACAAAAATAGTTATGGTAATGGTATAGCCGATCAGGAGAGAACCTGCAGAATCCTTTCTATGAAATTTCATATTCCTCGGAACTTTGATCGCCATTGGACAGTGGAGAGCCTGCAGTGCATAGAGATGAGAATAATCCTCCCTGAAATGTTGGTTTAGATCCGGTTTTGAACAGAGAGATGGCGAGGGTCCTATTTTCACTATACGGCTTTTGTGGAGTAGGTTAATAATATGTACTGTGGAATATATTTTATATTAAATAATATATATCTCAATATATATTATTAAAGTAATGTGAGATGTATATTATTGTTGAAGACAGTGTGAAAATTTTAATTAAAATGGGTATAGTATGTATATTTTCTTAAATTTTAGCAGTCAGATAGCTGTATAGGGTTTCATATAGGGGTATCATATATCAATTTAATGTTGACTTGTCTTAAAAACAATTATTATTAGTCATCTACTTGTAATTAAAAAAAAAAAAAAAAATTAATAGTGTTAAAAAAATTCAATCATATTTGATTGACAAATCACATATTTTCAATTTGATTTACAAAATTTTCAATCATATTTGATGATAAGGAAGAAACATGGAAGTTGCGAGGGCATATTTTTCAAATCTTGCAAAGCTAGTGTCATGCATTAATGAAGACTTTTTATTTTTATTTTGATAGTCCATGAATATTATTATGCACATTTTAACCTTGTAGGTTAGGTGAAAACAATGGAAATAAGCTAATCTTGTAACAAAGAAAACATTTTTCTATGATAAAACTCTAACAATAATTTAGATCCATAGTTTTATTATAATACAAAATCCATACATACATGAGACAACAACACCCAACACCCATAAATATTTTATATAATTTGGAATCTACCCCATTCTCAAAATATTCAATCAAAATTCTAAACCAAAAACACTTATAACTTTATGTATAACAACACGCATAGATATTTTGTATAATTTTGAATCTATCCCATTCTAAAAGTATTCAATCAAAATTCTAAACCAAAAACACTTATAACCTTATGTACCATCCAATTTTAACCACTGAAAAAAATTCACTACAAACTACATTTATAAAATTATAATAAAATATAAATCACTTCAAAAATAAATGCAAAAAATCTCTATAATACTTATAATTCATTTTAATAAAATATACATCACATCAAAATTGAATGTAGAAAATCTACATAATACTTATAACTTATAATTCATTTTAATAAAATATACATCATATCAAAATTGAATGTAGAAAATCTACATAATACTTATAATTTGAAGAAAAAAAAATTCTCATGTTGTTTAAATTTAACAATGAGAGATTATGTCACCCAGATGGGGTGGTATATGGGCATGCGATGGTGGAGGCTGACATGTACACAAGAAGGGAAATTAATCTCAGGGGCACATGGAGGTCAAGGCTAAAACAAGCCAAGACGAAGAGTTTGATGACTATGACGTTGTGTCCCATGGGAGGTTGGTGTAGTGATAAAGAGGAAATGATAACATTTTCAGTCATTATGTTTGAAGTGGAGGTAACCCTCTTATTCAAGTATGCATACATGGTGTTGAGGCCAGGAAGAGGCAAAGAGAATCCTTGAAACTCTCAGGTCCTAGTCCCCCTCTCCACCACGAGAATGGGCACGTAAGTCTAATAGCTTGCTCTAACTTTCATAGTATTGTGTGTTGTTGTCATTAATTCAATTTTGGTTGGGCTATTTTGTTGGGTTTGTGTCTTTCTCTACATGTTTCTCCAAAAGGAGAAGATGGGGAAAAAACATGGTTGAGTTACTTATGTATTCTTCATGCCCCTCTGCCAACATCTCTCTATTCATCATGGTGAATTTTTTTGTTGAGGACTACTTAGAGTCGAGTAAGAGTAGAACCTAGGGAAGAAAAAGATCCACTTCCCGACCCCCTAGTCTAGACCCTCCATCCCAAAACATGATGTGAGCACAGAAGGTATCCTATCAGGATGAATGACTATTTTGGGAAAAAATCACTCAAGAGATTAAATAGGAAGTGGAACATATTGTTGGCATTATTGATTATGTGTTCTCATTGATGGCAACATGAATAAAACATGTACAGTGATCAGAGAAAAAGGAAGATCACCTTGGGGTAGAAGAAATTTTTTATCATTGTTGATCACAATAGGATCAACAGTGATCTTATGTTCCTAAAGCTCAGGGGAGTTAGCATATAGAGAATTCATGTACAAAAGGAGTAAAGAATGCACAAATAAATATTAAGAGCTCGGGAGAAATAGCGGTGAACAGGTCGAGGGAAACGATTAGGAGAAATAGAGTATTGTGATCGTGTATAGACAGTGCATAAATGAGCGCACTGATACAAATCTCAAGAGGAGTTAGCACATTCAAGTGAATCTGAAACAGAGTTTTGCATGTAGAGAAATTGTGTTCAAAAGACTTCAAGTGATCGTGTCCATTGATCAAATCCAAGTGGAAGGATAGCATAATTTTTGTGACTACAAAACATTACCACTTCGACAATTATTGGAGACAAGGCAGAAGCACAAAATTGTGAAGTCTCAAATTTGCAAAGTAACGCCAACCATCATATCAGGAAGGATCTTCGAGTGAGCTCTCAACTATTGGATCAAGCAGTCAACTTTGGTGATGACCACTCCAGTGAAAATAATTTTGAATCATGTAGGAATACCCGAAGGTCGAAGCCCTGAGTCTTGTTATGAGGGTTGGATTCCTCACATCTCAGTTGGATCTGAGATCAACAAGTCGGGTCTTGTTATGAGGGTTGGATTCCTCATTTATTAGTTGGATTTGAGAACTACAAGTTGGGTCTTGTATCAAAGAGTTGGATCTCTCATATTCAATTGAAGTTGAAGATATTAAAGGATTGATTTTAATTGTATTCATTCAAGTTAATTAAATAAAAGAAAGATATTTTATCTACTTCATACAGTTTGTGTTATACATGTTTATAAATAATTAATTGAGTTGCATATATCTTATTCAATTAATTTAGTTAATCTATAAAAGTGTGAAAATAAGTCAAAAGTTCAAGACATTGGTTCACCCCCCCCTCTCACTGTCAGTGTGTGTTTCAACAGATATGGAAAATGTGGTTAAATAGAAAAGAAAATAGGCATCTAGGGAACATATTGAAGATGAGCATAATGGCTATATTTTCCACCCTAGTTATTCCAAGACCATAGACACTATAATATTCCAGTCCACAAAGATGTATTGGCTTACCAAAGACACTATAATTTCTAATTTAGTGCCCATAAATAGTGATTTTTAGAACTTGAACCTCTATAACCAAATTGTTTCCCTTAAACTAGCCTCAAACTTGCTAAAGCTCATTCTTAGCAACCAGTGGTCAAAACCAAGAATATAATATACCAATTGAAAGGTTCCAAGCTGTCCTATATCACCATTAGGCCTAATTTTATCTTTGGGATAGATTTAGAATATAATCATATCAGGAAGTCACATTTATGAAATCTGGCCACCTAGGACATGTGCAACTTTCACCCTTCGTAGGTTAGTCATACTAATTCAAAATTTGGAAAATCATGGCCTGTTGGAAATATTATCTTGATCCATACAAGGTGCAACCACTAATTTTTTTAAAAGGTATATTCATATTGTATTTTGTCAAAGCTCTAGCTAATGGGAAACTATTTGTCATAGCCTTGCATTGTAGGCTAAAATCCCACCATGGAGCTATGGGATGAATACCTCAACAAAAGATAGCATGGAGTTGAAAATTCATTTTTTCCTTGAATATAATGATATTTCTAATAGTGCAATGTGAAATTCTTTCGAGGATACTCAATGTGGCTTGTTCTCCTAGCCTTGCTTATCTCTCTATCACTACATTTTGAAGTTTATCTTCTTCTCTGAAAAATTTGCTATAATATTTTCCACCAAATATTATAATATTGTATGTATGTATTTTGATGTTATATTTTTGTTCTTTTAGTATACATTATTTTCCATCATTGGTGGGATAATAACCTCTTAATGGATATAACAATATCTGATAGATTAGTATCCAAATTTGAGTCCATTATAGGCATCTTAATGAATTCCATACATAGGTGCAATAATCCAATGGTAGTATCTTGGATAATCATAACCATTGTCCAATAGTCGTTCACTTGGCTTATTATTTTCTATGCAGTATTTATTAATGCGGAATGAATTCTGACATAGGGATATGCCACTATAATAAGTGTGCAATAACTCACATGGGTAAAAACCATAGTTAGGATTGGGTAGACAAGACATGATACCAAAACCATAACAATGTTGCTATCAGATTGAAGGAGGACGTGATCACATCAACTCAAATGTACATGTTGATCACATCATCGTTGATCACAATAGGATCAACAGTGATCCTATGTTCCTAAAGCTCAAGAGTGGTAGCATAGAGAGAATTCACGTACAGAAGGAATAAAGAATGCACAAACAGATATTAAGATCTCGGGAGAAATAGCGATGAACAGGTCAAGGGAAACGATCAAGAGAAATAGAGTATTGTGATCGTGTATAGACAGTGCATAAACGAGCCCACCAATACAAAGCTTAGGAGGAGTTGGCACATTCAAGTGAATCTGAAATAGAGTTCTGTAGGTAGAGAAATTTTTTGCAAAAGACTTCAAGTGATTGTGTTCGTTGGTAATATCCAAGTGGAAGGATAGCATAAGTTTCGTGACTTCAAAACTTCGCCACTTCGTTGATTATTGGAGACAAGGCAAAGGCACAAAATTGTGAAGTCCTGTATTTGCAAATTAATGCCAACCTTTGGATCAGGAAGGATCTTCTGGTGAGCTCTCAACTATTGGATCAAGCAGTCAACTCTGGCGCTAACCACTCCAGTGAAAAGAATTATGAATCATGTAAGAATACCTGAAGGTCAAAGCCCTAAGTCTTGTTATGAGGGTTGGATTCCTCACATCTTATTTGGATCTGAGATCAACAAGTCAGGCCTTGTTATGAGGGTTGGATTACTCATTTATCAGTTGGATTTGAGAACTACAAGTTGGGTCTTGTATCAGAGAGTTGGATCTCTCATATTCAGTCGAATTTGAAGATATTAAAGGATTGATTTTATTTGTATTCATTCAAGTTAAATAAATAAAAGAAAGATATGTTTATCTACTTCACACAGTTTGTGTTATACATGTTTATGAATAATTAATTAAGTTGCATATATCTTATTCAATTAATTCAATTAATCTATAAAAGTGTGAAAAACAGTCAAAAGTTCCAGACATTGATTCACCCCCCCCTCTCAGTGTTAGTGTGTGTTTCAACAAATATGGAAAATGTGGTTAAATAGAGAAGAAAATAAGTATCCAAGGAGCATATTGAAGATGAGAATAGTGGTTATATTTTCCACCCTAGTCATTCCAAGACCATAGACACTAAAATATTTCAATCCATAAAGATGTATTGGCTTACCAAAGACTTTATAGCTCAATTCATGGAGGAAAAAGGAGCCTATAATTTAGAAATCCTCACCGTTTTTGCACTCTTGGAAGTTAATTTTGAAGTGGTGTTTAGGGTGGTCTTTGGGGTCAAAATTGAGGTCTTTGAAGTACAATCCAATGACAAGGAAAACTTAGGAAATGTAAGGGGGGGGCATAGATCACACAGAACCTCCTCCAACCCCATAATCATAGAAGAAGACCTAGATTCAAATGTCAAAAAGCATGCTAAGGAGCACCAATCACCACTCTACCAAGCCTCCTAGGATAAGTTTACTTTGTTTATAACTTTCAATGGATTTAAGCCATTGTCATTATCTATGTTTTCTAGTGTTATTTAGTTGTCAAATTTCATGTTTTTTTTTATGTTTTATACTTTACTTGGAACTCACAACATTTCCATACTATCTTGATATAGTCTTGTTAAATTAGAAACAACATGGATGTTATTTTTTAGCTCTCTATGGCCTAGTTTCCATTATGGAAGGCGATAAAAAACCCCGAATATAACATTTTTTGTACAATATTAATACTGATAGACCTAACTTACATAAACAATCATGTGCTATGCTATTCTTTTCTTTTCTCTTTTATAGTGCCCCCTTAAAGGACGCAAACATTTTTCTTTTTGTTTGCTAGTTTTTCTGTGACCTGCGAGACTAGCCTGTGGCTGAGAAACCATGACTCAGGGGCATCTAATCCGTCAAAATCACTCGGGGATCGCACCCGTCCTGAGCCACAGCAACCCTTAACATGGCTGGATTTTTTGTCCCCACAAGTTTCAAACCGGTGACTTTAACATCACGGAGTGCCTTAACAACACACTTTGTCACCGACTGTCCTACACCTCGAGGACTTGAAGGACGCAAACATTGAAAATAGGGAGATTTTTAAATTCTTTTATCTTTTCTGCCAAGCCTTGGTCCACTACTTAAATGTAGGCACACACATATATTCATTGGACCAAAGTGGTACAACAATAATGGAAGTATTAGTACAACATCCCATCCCATTAAAGATGCATCCCTATAAGCCCACTTCTCAACTGCAACATTCCTTCACAACATGGATGAACCTGATTCATCCTTATAGGATCAAATACCAACAACTATGCTCAATAAGATAATTAGATGACATTGACAAGAGTGATTTGAGATAATAGGTCCAGGGAGGAGTGCATTGAAACAATACCAACATGTTTATTCCATCTCCATCATGAGGTGGAAAATATCCATTGGGTTAGCAATGGTTGTCATTTATAAAAATGAATAGGAAAACCAATGCAACCCATGTCAACAACCAATATTTGAATTGTAAATAGCTTGGATGCAACTCCTTTCAACCTTAAATGAGTTCTATGTGAAAGGAAAAAAAATAATGTTGGTTCTATTCAAGTAACCCATTACAACAACCATCATAATGTTAGCAATAATCCCCTCATAAGGGAAATACTGAGAATCACAATAATTCAAATCCACGATGTAATATCTAAGTTAGATTCAGAACAACTATTTCAAAATAAAGTGTAACTTGTTGTAATAAGCTTAGTCTATTCATCAAGTCTATGAACCAGTTGGAATAGGATAGGTGTCAATATTTTCCACATGCATCCCAATAGGATGCATGAAAACACTAACCACTATGGTGCACCAACTAATAAACTATGTGGGTCAATGTAGCATGAAATAAATTTTGATAATCCCAAAATCATGGTTGTAGAGATTATCTTTGGATTCACAAAAGTCCATTTAGAAAATATGATAGTGACAATGTAATTTATTTTTCCTAACTCAAATACCCAATAGGGGTAGAACCTATGATCTCCAACTCAAGAAATATATAGATAAATACTATCATTGGGATCCCAAAGCATGCAATGCACCAATATATCTCCATGGACTAAAGATAGAATACAAGGGTCCTTCCAAATACTAATCAAGTTTGCATATCATTTTACATTCATCAAATAGATATGTTGAAAATATTTCAAATTTACACAACATAAAGATATTGGTTTTGAAACCAAGTAGAACTTAGCTTAGATCAACACAAATGGGTTGATCCAAACCTAGTATGCATCTAATCACCACAAATCAATCCCAACTTTTCACACATACTCATATTTAAGTAATATTGCCTTAGATTTGGATGTTTAGACTACATCTACATAAGAAAATACTTGCAATACCATTTCACACTCAAAAAAAATATTCACAGTACCTAGAAGCCACAAATTGACCTTGAAACCCCCTCTAGGGAAACCATGCAAGAAAAATCATGGAAAATCTACCACCAAATGATGGCATGACCTCATATTTATAGCCCAGATATTAATTGTTAAACTAGAATAATCATAACAACACAATAACACCATCATACCTTCAAGATTACACAGATCTTAGAGATTATTCACCTCTACAAAGTATCAAGGTTCAAATCCAAATGTTTTCACCTAAAGAGATCCACAAAATCATTGAAAGCATCCTAACAACAAATCTAGAAAACATTATGCCACGCATGCATGCAATAATCCTCCTTCCTCATCATTGTTATCACTCGGCTAAGGAAGGAAGGATGTAGATCCTTTCCATGAAAATAATTCTTGTTGGCAACATTCATAGTGAAAATTGGTAAAAAACAACAAAACTAAATACAAGAAACCAAATAAACACAATTGGATTCTTAGGCGATGGCCGGCTAGTTAGTGTTTTAAGAATCCTCTACTGTGAGACTAAGTTTAAATGGTATTTTAGAAAATGAGTACAGAACTACAACCAAAAATTTAAAAGGTGTTGCTATGAAGAGAGAAATAACCTACTAAATCATATCATCATCAAGTGAAATACCTTCATATACCCTTCGAAATATGGCATACTTTAGTATTCTCCTTGTTGCAAAAACGTATATGATCAAGACCAGAACAAAGCCACCCACAACACCTAAAATTATGATTGTTTTGTGTTACGAGGAAAATCTCTCTATGGCTAGGGGAAAACCACAACAGACAGAAATGATTGCTGAAATCAACTCTATTCTCAAGTATGCTATATAAAAAAATATGCTAGAAAGACAAGGTAAAAGGCCTACCTCGTCTAGACATTTGATGAATCCACTGTTGAGCACTTGACCCAAAGCAATATACCTGCAACTAGTCCTCAACAACCAAGAAAAGCAAGCATATGGTGATAATATATGATGTTAGCACATTCAATAGCATAATACATTAACATTCATAACAAATACGCCCATGGAATAATAATTCAAATATTTTCAAGATATTGATTGGACGAGAAAATAGTATTTCTATTAATATATGACCAACAGAAGTGAATAAGTTACAGACTTCATTGTCTACATAGTTCAGAACAGAGAAACTAAATTCCTTCCAGCTGGGCCTCCACCACTTCAATCCTCCACCAAAGTCAAGATTATGTAAGAGAGACAATGGAGTTCTCACTCAATAAGGGAAGATCTTGGGGTTTGAACACTATGTTCAAACTTAAAGGAAAAAGGGATGCAAACTCAATCTGAAGTGAATAATTCCTCCACATTAATTTTGATCTCAAAGTTGAATTCTTTCTCCTCTTTTCCATATCTTGGAATTGGCCCATTTATAGCCTTCAAGTGGAACTGAAGGGCCAAGTCAGAACGTTTCTAGTATATGGAAGGCCAAGGATCATTGATCTCCTATCGTGACATGGAAACCCGACACCATTTTTCAATTCTGGGCACATTTATCGATGTACACAGGTTGTATTGGTGCAACTTGCGTATACGCATGTTGTATAGTAGGAAAGGTGTGTATATGTGGAAAAAATGTATTTTTAGCTCTGGGATTTGTAAAAGGGGATAAAAAATTTGCATAGGAAAATGGAAAAAGGCCTTATGTGCAAGACTGCATGGGGTGAGGAAAATATTGCTATAACAAATGCCCTCTAATGTGTGAGGTCAGAGGAAGATCTGCAATGGCCAAAATACATTATAAAAACCCAGAAATGGGGTGATGGGGAACCAATTGGAAGAACTAGTTTCTCATTACAATCTGCATTAACTTTGCATGCATGGCTACCAATTTGAATTACATTGCAGATCCATGTGAAAATATACCAAACAATTGTCTATGGCCATGAATAGGAAAATACAAATGTGGTTACATGCCAAAGGATGCCATAGTCACGAACAAGGCCCAATATAACCAGTATCAAAATCGATCTGAAGATATATATATACATTGGAGTACAATCTAATTTCCCATGATCACTGAAGTCACATAGGTATTGGTCCAATGAAAAGGAAGCAACAGCTCAAGAAATTTGCGACCACATACTGATGTCTTCAAGTCTTCTACACAATCCGCCAAAGGTGCAAGTCTACATCATGTGAATAAAGGAGTTGAGGTCGAACAAAATGAGACATCATTTGATTACTGGTCATTGAGGTATACCGTTAACAAACACGAGACAACCTACCGATGATGAAAGTTGGTATCAAGGCACCTGTTATCACTCTAGGAAACTCTCCTAGGTTATATGTCAGAGATGCCTGGTAACTTAATCTTTTTGGAAACTATTTTCTCAATAATAGGTGTGGGTTTGGATCAAGATGAATATCTTAATCTCTGGATTGTATATTCAAGATAGACTAACTATATTCATGCAACACAAGGCCTTCAAGAGCTATTATCAGATAGGTTTGTATAACAATGGATAAGAAAACCAATCAGTTAACCAAAACATACATAAACCATATATATGATGGGTCAACAAACTAGCCAAAGATGCTTATGATTCTTGCTTAACAGTCAAAAGTAAGATGACAGTTACCATAGGACCATTAAACAAAGACAAAAGAATGAATTCAACTCATATGCATAGACAAAGATGAAGGAGGGTCTGATAACAACAAATGAAAGAATCTTGCAGGCTTGATCTATTAAAGAAAATGTCTTTCATACAAAAACAGTAGAATATAGAACTCAAAATCGAACCTCTAGTTCACCTTCTGTCTTCAACTTTATAGTTTTACAATACAGTTTTCAAATCCTAAAAGAGTGGATCAGATATGCTAAAGATAGAAAGTTGAAACTAAATCACAAAAGATAAGGAATGATCCTCAAAATGAGGTCAAATCCACATTTCATGGTCTTCATATGATGTAGAATCCCTATGCAGTGTAGATAAGCCTTCCAAGGCTATTTGAGGAAGATGATATTTGAATTTGTTGAGTTGTGAACAAACCCCAATTTGTTGCCACTAAAATAGGTACCAAAACCAACTTGAATACCTCTTCTAATCCTTATACATCAAAAATGGATCTTGAATCTGACTTTATAATTCAACATCTATCCATTAAAAGAGTTTTCAAGTGTTTTGGATTAGTAAAACTTCGATCTGGGAAAAATTTCACCAAATCTGGCCAGTGACAGGTTTCGATGGTTAACACAGCTAGATTTTGGGTCATTAACCACCGAAAACTCTTCTTTCGGTGGTTAATGAACAGTCGTCCTGTTCACCTAAACCACCGAAAGTTTATATTTCACCAAAATTTCAAAATTGCAAAATTGAAATACCTTGTTGCTTCGATGAGTGTTCAAGGCCTGTTTGATGATGTTGCTCTTCCTCGTACAGATCTGGGAACTTTAGTTTTCTGTGTTGAAGACTATGGTATATCTACCATTGTTGTAGCTAACTCGACTAGAGTTTCCAAACCTATATGATCCTGAGCTGGAGGTTGAGATTCTTTTATCTTTAGCCTCAGAAGTCTAAGCTGCCTGTACAACCTCATATTCTCTCTTATCATCACCTTGTTCCTATCTTTGATTTTATCATTCTTTTCCTTGATACTTTGGTTAATGTTATAAAGTTATGCATTTCTTTCAATCAACTCTATATTTGTCTTTTTAATGACTCTTTCTAAAACTTCCATCTCATAGATCTGTTTCATAAGTTTAATGATTTTATGAGTCTTGGATGCTTTAGGTTTGCTTGAAGAAGCTTCTGCTAATGGTTGACTATGTTCACCTGGAGGAGTTGGTGAGGACAAGTTGGGATAATCTTCTGCAACTTCCTCAACCTGTTTGTCACCCTATGCTTCTGTTGACTCCTACTCTGGCTCTAAGTCACTGTATGGTAAGTTCAAAGGGTTATCTCCTTCAACAAGATCCTCGGTCTGCTTACCCTCTGTGCCAAAATTTGATTTCCTTTTAATTCTTTTTCTTTTGGCAGAGGACGATTCTGTTGGCTCTCTTAGAGGTGAGATAGCCCTCCTTTTTCTTCGATTGCTCTTAGGGGTGATGGACTTCTTAGCAGCAGATTTTTTTCCCTTATCATCATGTTGAAGATTAGTTTGGAACTCATTCCAAAATAGGAATTGACTCCAGTCCACTTGTTTCTTCTTCAAGGATTCTTTAACAATGAGTGTAATCAACCCTTGGTGTGACAACCTGCTGGCCACTTTGGTAGGTTTCACCTTGACCTATCTTTCCATTTTTGTGAGAGCTTTATGTAGGTAAAAGGGTATATTGATAGGTGAACTGCCTTTGAAATGGTTCAATAATTTAAAGTGGTAAAACATAACCCCGTTGTACCTGCCTTCACAGGTGATGTATGCAAAAAATTTCCTTCAACAGAGCTTGCCATTTAGGCTCAAGAAACAACATTGGTATGTCTTTCTTCCAGATGAGATCCTTATGTTGAGGCTGCAAATATGAATTGAACTCAATGTTTGTAGGTACAGTGGTCTTGAACCAACATTCCCCTATTCTAGGGAGGCCAGTAATCTCAGTGATGGCTACTTCATCTACCACGAATTCCTCCTTGCCTATAACAGTTGTCCTCCCATCATATGATAGTGCAAATGCTTCCGAGAGCTGTTGGTGAAAGTATTCAAGATTCTCACAATATGAGGACACACCAGTTAGTCTGAAAAAGTCGGCCACCTCTGGGTGTGCCTCTAGGTACCACGTTCCATCTAACTCAGACCTGAGAGCAAGCCCAACTTTCGGCATCTGGTTGATTTAGTTGACCTGTCCCTGTAATTTAAAAAAAAACCTACGAGCTCGGGAGACAAACACCTAAAGTTTAGGAGGAATAGAGAGTGTATGTCGAGATATAAGGCAAAAAGCAGGGATGACTCAAAGTTTGAAAAATAAACCAAATCTACAACAGATTCTAATAAAAAAAGCAAGCAGGATTCTAACTGAGAGCTCGATTTAAAGTAACAGATATAATTGAACTCAAACTTTGACAGAATGTAGGCTACTTGAAGATTCGGGCCTTCTCGAATTTGAATGAAAGATGGATTGGTGACCAGCAACAGAACTCGAGCTTCATATGGTGAAATGGTAATTGACTGTAGAGTTGGGTTTGTTAATTAAATCACGGGATTCCATCTAATACACACAATTTCGGATTTCATTTCTAAATGAATGGATTTGAAATCATGATTAAATGGAGTCATCATTAACATATCCTCTTGGGACTTGAAGTTATGAAAGGCCATGTGACTAATCATTACAGTTAGCCAAAAATCAACTCATAAACGTTAATTCCGAGCCTTCATGTGAAATGACAAGTGGTGGTTTGAAAGGACTACAGAGCATCAAACCCCGATCAAGTGTAATGATAGCATCTTACCTCACCAATTCCATCAATTTTTAGTGGTTACCATTTGATGATTGTGCCAACTGACAGCCGAAACGTGTTCAAGCATGGGCTTTTATTTTCCATCTAGAAACCTTTTCGGTGGTTAACTGGGCTTTTGTTTTTCCCTTTTAACTACCGAAAGCGAAGGCTTTTGGTGGTTAATGAGCGCTTTTCAGGTCCGCCTAAACCACCAAAACCTGAGATTTGAATTTAATTTGGCATAGACTAAACGAACTTTTGTTCAAAACTTATTACATGAGTAAAGCTTTTAAAAATGTACCTCTAAAAATTTGAAAAAGTATTTTTCCAACTGACACTCTATCACCTAAAAAGAAAAATCTTAATCAATTTATTTGAGGAGATAACAACACCGAGTACATTCTTACAAGTGTGAATAAAGGAGTCAAGTTTGAACACTTGAAGAATCCATCGATCAGGAGACATTGATGTATTACCAACTGTCGATGGCGAGAGAACCTTCCACTAATGACTGCAAGCCTCAAAGTACTCATAGGACTCTAGGTCTCATTTCTAGAATAGATGAGTTGAAGTCGATGGAAGGTGAATCGATGAAAGGAGAGCATTAAGGCATCTCTCATAATTCAGCACAAGTTACAAAGCAGGAGCTTCATGATTTGGAGGAAATCAGACGAAGAACATGATCACAAAACAATGACCCTGTGCATCTTTCGCATGTGCCAAGTGCAAGCGGTACACGAAAAAGACCCTTTGAATAGTCCCTTTGAATAGTATCCAATGAGGAAAAATATTGACAAAGGCAGGGAAACCACCAATAAGGATAATGGCATCCAAGAAATTGCACAAATCCCAATGTGTGAATAGATGTCTTTCCGTCGAACACAAGGGAAACCACCCAGTCAACAACCAATGAAGAAATGTCGGTTGTTGGGTTCAAGATTACCTACCAATGAGGAAAGTAGGACAAGGGTGCATGATAGGACTACAACATCATGTGATTCTAAGACAAACTGAGGGTATGGCCGACATGCAAAGTCAAGAGTTCTAAGGAATGACCGACATAGGTTGATATGCATCCTTTGAACAAGAGCATGAGACATATGGAAGACTCTGACATCATAAAATCAATGATGAAACCATGAGATGCAGGAGGCATCAATAAAACTCTCCATAGGGACTAGAAGAGTAACCAGTCAGTGGAGAAAACTCTTTGTAATGAGCTCAGCTTCCTAAGGCCATGATAAACCCAAAATTATGATGACAAGTGGACTCAATAACTTTGTGTTATGTTCAAAGGCGACACGAATGCTGCCAATATAAGATAATACTCCCTTCCCGCCCATATTTTTTTATTTTTTCATAGTCAAATGAATGCTATGATACAGAGGAGGAAATGAGTGTTGCAAGTAAGAAAAACTAGTTCCAGCAGTGGAACATACCTATGCTTAATGCAAGGAGGTGCATGCGGGGATGGAAACTCATGGGAATGTTCCCTCCTCGGTATAGGGTGTCAAATTGTGAAGGATATAAACAAGATTCTGCTTGGTTGAGGATGCAAAACTGCCGAGGAAAATGGTTTATAACACAAAGTGAGAACCGACTATAGGCTCAATATTGCAAGCAAGGGCATGAGATGCAATCACAACTTAATGCCAAAAAATGTCCTTTTTCATAATCTTAGTCTTCTTTGTGTGAAAAAGGGATAAACTTGTACTAAATAGACATCCTTTCAAATCCAATTTACAAGTGTGAAAGAGACAATTTCACTCGACAATCTTTTCACTTTTTGAAAACGAGTCAGAAAAGAGCTTAAACAAAACTCATGACCTTTCAAGTCCAATTTAACGAGTGTGAAAGGGACAAATTCACTCGAAAATCTTTTCGCTTTTTAGATGAGTCGGAAAAGAGATTAAATCAGACTCACTTGGGAGTTTCTAGGCAGCACGTCACAGGGCAGGCCAAGGCTCCCGTGCTAGACTTCTGTGAAATGTCAGTATCTTACGAATAGCCAACATAAGCTTGGGAAAACCCAAATCTCTCCAAGTCGAGGAGGATAAATTGATAACGGAGGTTATCATCTTCGTGATATATCGGATAATGTCTCTTACTTGAAAGGACATAGGTGGGGGAATTGGATACCCCACAAGACCATCCCTACCAAAGATAACTTCTCCAGAACTTGGAGGGCGAGTACTCATGGAGATTAAAACTCTCTCTTGTTCACAAGGTGCAGTATCAGAAATGTTGACAAAATAGTTGAAGGACGCATCACCCTCCAAAACGAGAGTTGGATTGACCAAAGATTGCACTAGTACGACCACTTCTTCAACTCCAAGTTGAATAGGATGTGTGATAACAAGGATAGGAGACACATCACCCTTGAAAATGAGGGTGTAGTCAGGAGAGGATTGCATCGGCATGATTGTCATGTCAATCAATGGAGAAACATGGTGTGGGGAAACCACAGATGCCCCAGAACCCAAAGGGCCCTCATGTGAGAACCACGCTTCTAGTATCCCAGCAATAGTAGGAAACAAACGAGTAAGGTGATTTCCTTTGCAATTCTTGCAAAGGAATTTGGGATTACATCTGAGATGTCTAGGCTTCTCAATTCCCCCAACGTCATTTACAATGGCTGGTGAAATTCTCTCAGCGTGACTTGCAGAGACTAGAGATTCATATCCCACATGATGTACAAAGGTTGGAGATGTGACATTGATATGACTCGTGGAAACTAGATTAATTCCCCCAGCATGGCTAGTAGCGGCTGGTTGCGAGTCTTCAACATGACTTGTAGAGGTTGTCGACCAATGTCCAACATGACTGGAAGAGGTTGGTGATGGAGCTTGAGTATGACTAGAAATGATTGGACTAGTGGTGGTGGGTTGTGGAATTTGATACCAAGGTCCAGGGAAAGATTGGGTTTGAGACATTGTAGGCTATGAAGGGTCCTGGTGTTGGCAAATATTTAACAGACATTGAATGCTTGTCATTGATGGAAAGTACAGCAATGAAGATGACATGAGTACAGAAAGTATGTAATAGATGGTAATTATGAGAAGACGCTGCAGAGAAGATTCGAATAAGCTCAGAAGAGATAGTGCAGAGGATTATTGGCAAGAATAGCGATGGCAAAGATCAGCATGATCAACAGCAATAGTGATTGTTGGATCAAAATTTCAGAATTCCCAATGACTGTCAGATCTCAATGTAGATAAGAAGAGCACACAGATATGGAGGATAGATCTCGGGCATTAGATCCAAGCGCGAGGATCGACCATCGTAGGATCCAGGAGAATCTGCATGATCTTTAAAAGTGCAAGGTGAAGCGAGTTCGCGAAATCCCGATGCAGACACAATGAAGACTTGCGAAATCATGAAAAGATCCTGACCGTCAATACACCAAAAGACATGAACCATTGATCTAAGCTCCATTTCGAAGTTTTGCCTATCACGACTTGGAGTGACAAGAACCTCCATCAAAGGAATCACGAGATGCGAATTCACGATGAGATCTGGACTGTAGATTCATCGAGATCGTGGACCATTGATCTAAGCTCCATTTTAGAGTTTTGCCTATCGCAACTTGGAGTGACAAGAACCTCCATCAAAGGAATATCGAGATGTGAATTCACGATGAGATCTGGACCGTAGATTCATCGAGATTGTGGACCATTGATCTTAGCTCCATCTCGGAGTTTCGCGAATCGCGACTTGGAGAGGCAAGAAATAATACCATAGGAATTCCAAAATCGTGATTTAATCGCAGCCGTCAAATCAAGGTGTGATCTGGACCATTGATCCGACTGCATTTCGGAGTTTCGCGAATCGCAACTTGGAGAGGCAAGAAACATAACCACAAGAACTTTGAAATCGCGATATGCGAAATAGCGATACGATCCGAGCCGTTGAATCAAGATCAGATCTGGACCGTCGAATCATAGGACAAGTCGTTGAATTGGAGTCAATGGAGCATGGTGTGGAAACTCACGAGATGCGAGATCGCGATAATATCTGGACCGTCAGATCTATGGAGATTTCAACCGTCGATCAGACTCAATGAAGTTTATAAACTCGCGAAATATGAAGTGCCTCTTGGCATAGCCTATGGTCACCACCGGTGGTTACGAGAAGGGAAGGAGTCAGTTCAGATAAGCTCCATTTCGAGGTTTCAGGGATCGTGATTTGGTGAGTCAAGATGTCTCATCTCCAGATTCACGAAATGTGAATTCGCGAAAAGAACTTTATGCATAAGTTCTTGGTCATGGCCATGGTCATATAGAGGAAGGAGCTAGCGCAGAAAATCTCTGTATCGAAGTTTCTGAGATCGCGACATGAAGTGTCGAGACACTTGGCCACAGGAATGCTGAAATGTCGAAACCCAATTTAAAGGCAAGATTAATAAAGTTCATCCAACGGTGCAGATAAACTTGAATATCATCGGAGGGCTACTATTCTTTCTCACAGTTAATTCATCAGTTACGAATCAATTAGCAAAATTGATTCATGATTCTTGATCGGTTGGCGTTTCAATTGCTTAGACGGTTTTCCTTTTGCCTCAGAAGATTCGAAGTGTAACTGTTGTGGGCGTGGTGCATAAAAGAAAAAGATACAGATTGTGTGTGTTTGGTTGTTCTAGATAAAAATGAATTAAACTATAAGAAAGGGAAAATCACAGGATGCGCAGTGTGAGACTGAAAATATGCGCAGTGTGAGATAAAACTCAGAGAAGAGTAACAGATGAGGTATAGAATTGAAGCAGAGCAGAATGATAGAACAAGTTGAAGCAGAGAAGAATTGCAGAACAGACAAAGGAAGAGAAGAATTGTTGAACAGTTAGAAGAAGACCAGATTTACAGAACAGAGAAGAAGTGGTAAGAATAGATTTATCTATGTAGTTGGTT
>SNQJ01S0083436.1:0-34948 GCA_010110895.2 Picea sitchensis | reverse complement strand
AAATTACTAAGTGGAAAAGTGGTTAGAAGTGGGTTAGCCCTAAAATAAGGAAAGTGGGTTAAGATGGTTATAAGGTAATTTAAATAATAAAGTGAAGTGATGAGTGTACTATAAGTCAAAGTGGATACAAAATAAATTATTTAAATAATAAATTTAATGGAGTAATTACTAAGTGGACAAGTGGTTAGAAGTGGGTTATCTCTAAAATAAGGAAAGTGAGTTAAGATGGTTAGAAGCTAACCAAATGATACAAAAGTGAGTGAGGTAACCAAATGATATCTAAGCCTAATTTCAGATGGAAGGTGAAGTAAAGAAGGCCAAAATGCACGGGAGGATAAATTCTTTTGATTATGCTTTTTAAGGTATGTTATTTTCAGGTCATCTCACCATTTTTGCAATAAAATGTTTTCTAGAATGATGCAGAACGTGAAATTGTGAGGCCCTTGAGGAAACATATCCAAGTAGTTTTGATACAAATTTCATCTTTTGGGTCGTTTTATTTTTGGAGTTACACTCCGTGGAAAATAGGGTTTGTGGGTAGTCCTGAAACTAGTCTAAAACAAGTGCTTCGGGTAAAAATGGTATAACTTCTTCATAAAAAATCAAAATTAATTAATACAAAATGTCTTGGTTAGAGTACGGTCTTTAGTATTATGTGTACCATTTTTAGATACATACAACAAATATTCCATGTGGGGCACTCACTACAAGTACTCTCTCTAGAATAAGACAGAATTCAATAAGGTATGCCATTTTTTCTAAAACTTCTTTTCTGAGAGGTTCCAGGAAGAGAAACCTAGAGGAATTGCATAAACAACAGTGAAGAACATTGTGCACTAATTTTAGATCTTTATTCATTACAGGTACATAGTTATGATTATTTCAATTTAGGGTTGTTGACTAATCCAAAATTAGTCATGTGAGACTAAAGTAAAGTTTTATGAAAATGCTAGTCTCTTGTTGTTAAAGTTAAGGAATGTTTGCAGGTATGTGACAATATACACCAGGTCTATTACAGAGTTACAAATCATATTTGGATGATAAAATTGATGAGGGATTTTGGTTGAGATACATGTTGGGTGCATGGTTGAGACAAGTAGTTGATGAATTGGCACATACATGAGGTCTATAGTTCATGATGTTGGTACATCTTGATGATTAATAGTTTATGTGTATTTGATGCATGATTGGTAAAAATTTGGTGCATGGTTGATGCACTCTTTGATGGTACATGTTGAGGTACAGGTTGGTGCATGGTTGATGCACTTGTTTATGGTATAGGTTGATTACAAGTTGTTTGGAAAGGTTATTGTTATAGGTTATTTGTACAGGTTTGGTGCATGGTTGATGGATTTTTTTATGGTACATATTAAGGTACATGTTGATGTATGGAACATGTTGGCATGGGTTGTTACAGATTAATTACATGTTGATTGGTATAGGTTTACAGCAGTATATCTCATAGTGATAGTGTGACAGTGGTTCCATCATTCTACTTCTATGTCAGGGTGGTTTGACGGGGCAAGGAAAGGTGGTTGTATCCACCTTTCAATTGTATCTCGAGAACATAGGGGGTTGTAGACTCCTTGTGGTTGTAGCCAAAGAATTGGGGAGTTGGAGCTTCCGTCAGGTTGTAGCCTGAGAAACTAGGGGGTTGTAGCCTCCTTCTGGTTGTAGCCAAATAATTGGGGAGTTGGATATTACTTCAGGTTGTAGCCTGAGAAACTAGGGGGTTGGAGCCTCCTTCCAGTTGCAGCTGGAAAAAAAAGGAATTTGGTGCTTCCAATGAATGTAATTCTTAAATACATATAAGAAAAGGCATTATGTGATTTTGTCCCTCTTTGGGTTTCCACGTAAAAACACGGGTGTACTACGTATGTGTATGATTTATCATTTTTTATTGTTTATTTACTCTGCAAGTATTGGATGATAATGCTACATTGATATAACACTTGCATTTTGTGGTTAAAAATGATTATTTCTCTATTCCTGATTCACCCCCCCTCTCAGCAATCCAACAAATGAATCCTAGACCACCTTGGAAGGGATCCTTGGAAAACATGATGAGATGAGGGGACACATTCTCGAGGTGTAATTTCTCACATTGGATCCAAAAAACTTCGACAATATCCAATATTTATTTACAAAACATAAGGATTTACTGTCACAACTCAAAGCTTAAGGGGTTGATAAATATAAGGAGGAGAAACAAATGATTCTAACCATTCTCTCCAAACTTGGTCTTGAATTGTTCATGTTCATATACACATTCCATTCAGTCAAATTCACCTCTGGAGCCACCTGGAAGATGCCTTCTCTTGAGGAATTTATCGAATCCCTGACATAAGAGAAAACCAAGATCATCAACATGGGAAAAATCAAAGGCCCAAAGGCGCATGCACTTACCATGCAAGATGGAATCTATAAATATCATAAATATAAATATAAATAAAAAATGAAATCTCTTTCAAATCCTAAGGAAGGGTACTCAAAACCCTTCACCGATGCCTTTGGATCTAGAGGTGGAAAGGGAAGAAAAGGGGAGAAATGTACATACTTCCATAAAGGATTCCACCCAAAATCTGCATGCATGCAGAAAAAAATAGATCTAATGACTCAAATACTTCAGAAAAATAAACTTGGATATTGCATCCTCGAGGGTTCCAAGAAGAAGTAACCAAAAGATCAGAATCCCAAGAAAGGAAATTCTAGCCATACCTTGATTGCCATCAAATCCTCTCTTGATGCTTGGATCTTCAATTCAAGATAATCACATCACATGGATGCCACAAAAGCAGTCTATTCTTCATTAGATGCATGAAAAGGTCCTCCTATTCTAATGGGGGACAACTATCCAGTTGAGGTCATAGACAAAGGAAGGGTTGAACTCACCAACGGAAGCTTCGAGAATGTGTTGCACGTTCCCAAACTTTATGTCAATCTTCTCTCCATGCATCAGATGATGAATTATTGAACTGGAAATAAATTCATATTCACACCTAATGCAGTGGACATATATGACATGCAAACCAATTCCAAGGTTGCTACCGGTGAGGTAAGTGATCAATCTAGATTGTATACATTTTCTAAATTTATTGAACCTGATTCTGCTTTACTACTTACCCATGTTGATGAAAGTAGTAGGATATGGCATGAAAGGTTCGGGCATTTGAATTTCATATATATGCAACAAATTATCAAGAAAATATTGGTTGATTTTCTACTAGACATCCATTTATCCAAAGGAATCTGTGAGGGATGTGTTCTTGGAAAACACCCTTAAGAGAAAATCGACAAAGGAAATACTCATAGAGATTCTTCTCTTTTAGATCTGATCCATAGTCACCTCATGGGTCCTTTTCCCCCTCCATCAATCAGAAAAGTGAGGTTTGTTCTCATTTTTGTTGATGATTTCTCACATTTCACATGGATTTACTTTCTTAGGAAAAAATATGAGATCTTTCAACACCTCAAACATTTCAAAGTCCTTGTTGATACACAGTCCAGAAAGAAAATAAAAATCCTCCCAACTCATAATGGGGGAGAGTATGTCAATCATGAGATCCAAAATCTTTGTTATGAGACAGGGATTTAGTTGCAGCACATAGTTCCCTATACTCTGCAGCAAAACGAAGTTGTTGAGCGAAAAAATAGATCTCTAAAAGAGATTGCATCTTGCATGCTACATGAAAAGTCACTACCACATAGACTATGGGTTGAAGCAATCAATTTTTCAACCTACATCCCCCATATATTTTTCAAGGATAAGACCCCCTATGAGGCTTGGAGCAGCCTCAAACCAGAAGTGACCCATTTTCATATTTTCGGTTCATGTGCATGGGCTCGGATTCCCTCTAAAACGAGGAAGGAACTTGATCCATAGAGCACTGAGTGTATATTTGTTGGATACCCCAATGGTGTGAAGGGATACATACTTATTGATCTTTTCTCGGACCGGCTCATCATTGCACGAAGTGTCCAATTTGAGGAAAGTGTCTCGCATGTACCTCAACAGCCGCATGCAGACACCTTCATTCTTCCACCTGTCCGAGATGATGAGCATGCACATGCCGAATCTTCTTCAGATGAGAGTTATAACTTATAGGATTCAGAGGATCCAAATACAGATTCAATACAATGAGATGCAAAGTCAGTGCATCTAGATGCAGATGCAGAGCCAGAGAAGAGGCCCAAGTGGGCCCAGACTACTCTTCTGGATGCATGATATCTTGTTGGTGATCTAGTCGATACTAGGAGGACTCAGTCTAATTTCCAGGAGCCTCTTATTTCACTCGCTGCCACTGAACCATTTCCATCTAGGCATATTTTCTTGGTTCAGTCTTCAGATCCAAAGTCTTATGGCGAGGTTGTTGGAAATCCCTTTTGGGAATCTGCCATGCAGAAAGAGTAATACTCCCTCCTTGAGAACCAGACTTGGGATATGGTGCCCCTTCCTTATGTAAGGAAACATGTCAGGAGAAGATGGGTCTATAGGACCAAGAGCGTAGTGGATGGACAGATTAGAAAATACAAAGCCAGACTTGTTTCCAAAGGCTTTTAGCAGGTGCATGGCATTGAATCTGATGAGACCTTCTCTCTAGTAGAGAAGATGGATTCCATACATTTGACACTTGCCATTGTGACAGGAAAGGGATGGGAAATCCATCATATGGATGTCAAGAATGCATTTATTCATGGTGATCTCTCTAAGGAGATCTATATGGAGCAGCCCCAGGGATTTATACAGGATTCATCTTTGGTATTTTGATTAAAGAAATCTCTTTATGGCCTTAATCAGGCTCCGGGGGCATGGTATGCCAAGATGGAATCCTACCCGTTGTCAAAAAAAATTGTATGTTGTAAATCAGACCCAAATGTCTACATGCTCAGGACGACTGATTCACTTCTACTCTTAGTTCTCTATGTTGATGATTTGTTGATCACTGGTTCCTTGACTTCAATGATTGTTGCAATCAAGAGGATTCTATATGACGGGTTCTTGATGATGGACATGGGTCCACTACACTTCTTCCATGGACTCTATATTAGTCAGGATACATCAGGCATCAAACTATCTCAGGCCAAGTATGCACGAGATCTCCTTGAGAGATTTCACATGACAGACTCTCCGACTCATTTCCTATCAGGGGTCAAACTTGAGGATGGTGGGGACACTCCACTGGTTGACAACACACTATAAAGACAACTAGTGGGGAGCTTGTTCTATCTCACACACTCTAGACTAGACCTCTCCTATGCAATTGGCACAGTTTCTAGGTTCATGCAGGAGTTGCATGAGATACATTGGAAGGATGCAAAGTGTATCCTTCGATACGTACATGGAAACATCAAATTTGGGATTCATTATGCAGTAGTCTCTACATTATATCTCATCGGGTTCACTGATTCGGACTCGTTTGGTGATAGAACTGATCACAAGTTTGCATCTGGTTACTCACTCAGTATTGGTTCCAGGCCTATCTGTTGGTCGAGAAAAAAGAAGGTTGTTATTTCTCTTTCTTCAGTCGAGGAAGAGTACATAGGGTTATTTAACATAACCATTCAGCCTATGTGGCTACAACATTTTCTCACTGAGTTGGGCATTCAATTTCATCGGTTGATCATCATCTGGTGTGACAACTAGAGAACTTTGAATTTATGCAGAGATATAGTTTAGAGGAAATGAATGAATAACATTGAGACCCACATGAACTACATTTGGGACTTAGTACATGAGGGGATCATCGACCTAGAGTTCTTTCTTTCATCAAAACATACGACAAACATCTTCATCAAGACCTCACTGAGAAAAAGTTTCATTTTCTATGAAGTCATCTTGGAGTGAAGGAAACAGTTTCCTAGAAAATGTAGTTCTTATTTTTTTACATACATTGTACCTTGAGGGGGGGTTTTCCCATGAGTTTTTCCCTCTTTCGTCACTTTATTTCAGTGAATCTTTTGTATTTGGGTACCTAACATGGCCGCATTGACGGGACCCATTAATTATTTTCACCATAGTGATGTTCAGTGGGGGTGTTGGAGTTAATTCACACACACCTAGGATTTATTTTTCCTAAGGTTTTTCCTATGTTTATTAGTCTTTATCCATTCTCCTAAAGTTTAGGGAGAACATTCCTCTAGGAGAATATTTTCTTCAGTTTTCACTTCAGTTTAACTAGTTGAGTGGAGTCTATATGCAACATTGGTTTTGTCACCATGGAACATTGGGATCATCATCATCTAATGCGCATTAGCCTTGGTATCATCACCAGACTAGCACATTACCCATGATTCCATGATCCCCTCCTCACTCCACTATGTTTCAGTCAGTTAACTGAAGACTGGTAGACTATTTAACTCAGCTAGGTGGGAGTTCACTCCCGTAACTACTCGAGATACTAGAATAGGTGGAAGTTCACTCCCATAACTACCCAAGAGACTAGACTACATGGAAGTTCACTCCCGTAACTATTGGTGTGTGTCCAGATTACTCTAGAAAACAACTATGGTGCATTGGCTTCACCTCAATTGTGCATTGGTTGATTTATACAGAGTATATCATGTGTAAATTATTCATTATTCATTACGATTAATGAGAATTCTTCCATTCTTTCTCTCTTGCTTCTTCTTTCTCAATTTCTCTCTGCAAATGTGTGTGGTATTTTCTAGATAGATCTATTCTGTGCAGGTTCAACACATTTACAATATTATGATTTTTAACAGATGACACCTGAGCTCTTCATCGTATTTGTGTATCAGTTTGTATGATATTTGTAAGTGGTAGATCTCTTCTACAACATTCCTATTATCAGAGGTTCTAAAGTGTTATTGTTAGAAACCCTAATAATCCTCTAAAATTCAGTGATTGTAATATTTATCATGGAACCTAAGAGAAATGGAAAAATTACTGTATTAGAACTAAAGGGTGTAGAATTGTTCGAGGCTTACCAAGAAATTTCGCAAAAGTTTAGAGATGGGTGGTTTGACTTATGTTCAACACTCTAGGGTTATCATGAATGAATTTCTTTGATGTTTGCACAAAACTTCGATGGGTTTTCTACAGTGGTGGGTAAAGTTATGATACATTTAACATAACATTAAATCGGGACTACATGTAGGTTATCTTTGTATGGAGAGAGATGGTGGAAGATGGAGGAGATGCCTATGGAATTTGTAAATCCATTTTTGCTTCCAAAACGCCAAAACCCTAACTAGAGTCAGGGTATCCCACGGAGATGGATGAAAAAAGAGTGGCAGACTGCTTTAATGGTTTTTTGTAGGTACATTACATGTGAAGGGATATTTTCCCTTGTCCATCTTTATCACATTAGGTTGCTAATGCATTTGAATGGTGATATCCCTTTGTGTTTTCCTTTCTTTTTTATTATAAATCTTGTCAAAAATGTCTAAAAGGATACAATATCACCCTGCAATTGTTAGTAACAATATTTTTCACCAAAGACTGATCAAAACCATGGTTATGTATTCTTTGGCAGAATTCCAACGCCCTTGGGACTAGTTAGTTGAATCTCTTGAACTTGAAGAACAAAAACCTAAGTGTTGTAACAATATTGAAATTTCGGCTTTCGGTAACTTAGGAGAGAAAAAATTTATAGTGTTTAACTACAGAAAGTGTAGATATGAGAAAAAGACCATCTGACTGTCACACACATCACTGAATGTTATCTACCTATCATCTTCAGTCAAATAATGCCGAAATCAACCCCAAATGCCACAACAGTATAATAGTCACAAGACAACTCATGAAAAAATGAAAGACAAGGTTCATGTGAAAATCAAAGAAATGTACCATATGTTCGAGCATTGAGTCACAAGGAAAATGAATGGAAGCATTGGTATTTAAACGACCACATACACCGAGAATTAAGCCACATGGCGAAAAAGCTCACGATTTCGGGGTTTTTGGTCATCGAGGATTTGGCCAGCGTAGATATTTTAATAACTACATCCCCAATCCATGAATTCACTAAAGTATTAAAGGATAAGTCGAGTTAATTTAAGAATAAGAAAGATTAATGTTGACAAGTCTCATCACGATTTCATGACTCGAGTTGCCTTCGTGCTTTAATTTTCAACTTTGCGATTTTCGAAACCCCGAAAGCCTGTGTTTTAATCGTGCTTAATCACAAATCTAAATGTGTTTTAACTGTTAATCAATCCCATCGCAATTTCGTGATTCGAGATTTATTGTGTTAAGTATTATCGAAGTCCCAACACTTAAATCCAAGAAAGGTTAAAGATTAATCGCTAATTGTGATTAATTAAGAGATTAAAACAAATGATTATTGTCTAATTAATCCCATCGCAATTTCGTGATTCGAGATTCCTTGCATGTCATAACTCTTGAGGACATGATACCCAAAACCCGAAGGCCTGAAAGAGTGCAATGTAAAAGCCAAAATTTATTTCAGGGATTTTTCCATCGGGGATTTGGCTGACGTGGATATTTTAATAACCACTATTTCGTTTCTCCCAATCCTAAAAACCCGAAATCGGGACTCCAGTCATATGCAAAACTGCTTTAGAAAAACACAATTTTCTCAGTCGTGGAGAGGTCGGTTTTCATGTTCGAATATTCGATCGACATCTAAAAATCCTAATATGTCCAGTGGTGTCTTCAAAATTTCATTTTGAGCTTGGTAAGGTAGTCAAAATATCCCCGCAAGATGACGTTCATTTTCAGAAATGTGGCATTTTTTACTGTGTTGAGTCGTTATTTTCAAATGAGGATTCTGAGCGACTGGAGTATCATTTTGAGAAACAGATGGAATATTTTGTGTCTAACACATCAGAGATCATTAGCCTATTTCATTTTTCCTACATGTGTCATAGATTGGGAGAATCGAATCCATCTCTAAACCGTAATTTTTCAGATTTCATATTTTCTTGTTTTGACACATGTTTGTTAAATGCAGATTTGGGGAAATTGAAAAGGGGTCTCAGGGAACTGAGAGAGGGTTTTACTCAAAATAAATAGATTCACAAAAGCCTCTTTCAGTTTATACATATTTTTCACGATTCGAGAGATACAAAGTCATAACCACAACCCTAGTTTTCAGCAGTTTGGCCCATTTTCTATGGAAAAAAGTTTTAAGAATTGGTTGTAACTGTTTTTATCTTTTAGATTAGAGAGGATTTCGACCTAAATACAGATATGAGGCATATTTGTAAAAAAAAGTGGGGGGGGAAAGACACACAGGAGTAGTACTCCTAGGTTGTAGCTTTCATTTTCAGTTTAATATAAGATTACAGAAGCATGTTTTATCCATATCAGAGATTCTTGTGATGTTGCTTGCAGAGTTTGTCCATTTTCTTAGTTTCAATATCACTCCATCTATATTTTCTTCTCGATTTGTAACTATTTTGTAATAGAATTCATACTCTGTTAGATGCTCTATTGCATAATGGTTATAGGTTGTTTCTTGCAGAGATCAATGTTCAAAATTCGTCCTTTGCTAGATGCTTTGTCCCAACCATCTCTTTCCATTGATTTGTGCTTGGAATTCACTCATCACTAAGTGCTCCTTGTATATTGATATGTTTTCTCTTTATTCTTCTACCATCCTTTATAAATCCTTCTCTTTGTAATTATCTTCTATCTCACCTCTGCTCCATGGATTTCCATTTCCAAAACACTCTTGCTATTTTCTTGATCATTTGACTCCATGCCCAATGGACTACCTCCAGGTCCAACCCATCAACCCTAAAAACCTCAAAAATTTATGTTACCCACAGATCTACCCATTGTTAAGATTATTGGATATCCTATCATGAAATATATTCAAGAGATCCCTCTCGGGTTGGAAGGGGCAGCTTCTAATCAAAAGTGGTGCATGGTTATCTCAGAATTTACCTGCATGCAACCCAAATCAAGTTCTGAGTGATAACTTATTTTTTCATTTAAAATGTACTAAGACTTGGCTCTATTACAGCCTAGAACAAACTCTTGCGACAACATTTTCTAGCATCGTTGTTGGGGACGGAGGAAAGAATTTATCTTCCCTGGGATACGACAAAAAGTTTGGATCTATTTATTGATGGTGAACAAGGGATAGGAATTCAATTGGATGTGATCATTCACCTCACGACTCCTTGATTCGAAGACTCTACATGATTCACCTAGCGACTCCTTGGTTCAAAGACTCTACATGATTCACTGGTGACTCCACTAGTCTCAAAATGTCGGATTCGTTCGCTGCTCAGATTGTTGCAAGGTTTTCTCCTCTAAACTTTACAAATGTTTATAGTTTTCCAAACACTATTCTAGACATTAAAGTTTGGGAAGATGTCCTTCCTAAATTTGGAGAATATGCGGACGACAATCCCGCCCAACACTTGTTTGAATTCCACAAGCTCATGGATGAATTAAATATACATCATGAAGATGTCCTCATGAAACTGTTTATGTTTTTGTTGGAAAGAGATGCTAGACTCTGGTATAAATCTTTACCTCATTCTAGTATTCCTTCATTGAAATATTTTCACATACTTTTTCATCAGCATTGTAAAAGAATCTATTCAGCTGAAATACTTTTTGAAGATTGTTGTAATATAAAATTCATAAGACAAACAGATCAAACACATATTCTTGAAGAGGAGGAAGGAATATCAGAAATTTCTCAAGTCGATGAAGATAATCAGTATGAAGAAGAGTTGGTTGATAAAAAAGTAGGATATGATAGCTCTTGTGATCACATTCACGAAGAAGATATTCAGCATCATGGTCAACATGCAAAAGAGAAAGAAAACAATAGTTGCTTGATCCAGAAATTGCATAGACCACTTCCTCCTTTAACAGAAGAAGAGATAGATCTTCTCCTGAATAGTCATGTTGCAACCCCTGCTTACACAAATATGCAACATTCACACAGTCCTGAACATGTGAGTGAAACTTCTTCTATTACTAAAAATGAAAATCTAAGTTTAAATCATGTCAACCATGGAACTTTAGAGGAAGTTAGTAAACCAATTTATGATGATGATTTCCGTCCAGAGGATCATCTTGTAGACACTATTTTGTTTCATGAAGAAGATAGGGTTGTCATGTTTAATAACCTTGAAGAATGTTTGTTGTTCAAAAATTCTTTAGACTATGATTTGGAGGAGTGTGGATCTGAGATAGATAGCTTCACAGTTGATATTCCTAGCATTTGTTTGTCTGATGACACTCATGACTTATCTGTTGAACCTGTTTATGATGAATATCCAGAAGAACAAGAAGAGAAGATTTATTTTTCATCACACATGAAAATTTACGACAGTCCTCCTTTGTTTGATGAATGTGATGAAAGTGTTTCTAAAGATGATGAGCAGGAAGAAACTTTGGTTCAATAGGAAAGCAATCAGCGACATCATGAAATATATCAGCCTATGTAGGACAACTACCAAGAAGATCTTTGGACAACAGATGAAGGACATAAGGAGGGGTTACTGAAACAATTGATCTCTCCTCCTTGTTTAGCAACCATTGAGAAATAGAACAGTAAGTTTCAATGCGACATTTTTGCACGAGTGGAAGAAAAAATCAGCAGTGGAAAAAGTGCGCAAAACATTTCAGACAACTTGCCCAACATGAGGAAGTATGGATTAATTGTGAAAGTGTTATATCTCTTCCCTTCTACGATCCAGTAGCAGTTTATATGGAGTCAAAATGGGGGACTGAATTTGTTATTTCCAAATTCTTGAAGTCTGAATTTCAAAACTATAGGTACCTTCTCCCAGGGCATGTTTTGAAATTTGCAGCTGCTCCTGTCATCCTTTTTCTCAAAGATGGAAGTATAATTAAGTTTGTTAGTCAGATACTCGCTTGGCTGATTTGGAATTTTCCCTATACTTAAAAAAAATAGTGATATCAATTAGAGTAGGTGGTGTATATAAATAATCTTGACTTTGATCATTAGAGTACAACAGTGGTTTTAAGTACATTTCCATTTCAGTTTGGCATCCTGTATGGTTTTGATTTAAAAAATTATGACTCCATAGCCCAATGAATGCATAAGCAGTTTTTTGTTTCGGAAAGGTGAAAGTAAAGAGACAGAGTTCAGAGTTTGATAAGGATGATTTCAGGTCACCCAATGGATGAAGGCATGTGGTCTACTATTCTTGGCTCTTTGCAGGAAAGCACCATCCCTAGATGGAGCCTCTTTTGTAACAATATTGAAATTTTGGTTTTCGATAACTTAAGAGAGAAAAAATTTATAGTGTTTAACTACTGAAAGTGTAGATATGAGAAAACGACCATATTACTGTCACACGCATCACTGAATGTTATCTACCTGTCATCTTTAGTCAAATAACGTCAAAATCAGCCCCAAATTCCACAACAGTATAATAGTCACAAACCAACTCACGAAAAATCCAAAGACAGGGTTCATGTGAAAATCAAAGAAATGTACCATCTGTTCGAGCGTTGAGTCACAAGGAAAATGAATGGAAGCATTGGCATTTGAACAACCACATACACTAAGCATTAAGCCACATGGAGAAAAATCTCACGAGTCTGAGGTTTTTGGCCGTCGGGAATTTGGTCGGCGTAGATATTTTAATAACTACAGCCTCGATCCCCGAATTCACTAAAGTATTAAAGGATAAGTCGAGTTAATTAAAGAATAAGAAAGATTAATGTTGACAAGTCTCATTGCGATTTCATGAATCAAGATGCCTTCATGCTTTAAGTTTCAATTTTGTGATTTCTGAAACCCCGAAAGCCTATGTTTTAATCGTGCTTAATCACAAAGCTAAAAGTGTTTTAACTGTTAATCAATCCCATCACAATTTCGTAATTAGAGATTTCTCGCGTCAAGTATTATCAAAGTCCTGATACTTAAATCCATGAAAGGTTAAATATTAATTGCTAATCATGATTAATTAAGAGATTAAAACAAATGATTATCGTCTAATTAATCCCATCACGATTTTGCGAGTCAGGATTCCTTGCATGTCATAACTTTTGAGGACATGATACCCGAAACCCGAAGGCCCAAAAGAGTGCAATGTAAACGATGAAATCTATTTTTGGTATTTTTCCATCGGGGATTTGGCCGACGTGGATATTTTAATAGCCACTACTTCATTTCCCCGAATCCCAAAAACCCGAAATCGGGACTCCAGTCATATGCAAAACTACTTTAGAAAAACACAATTTTCTCAGTCGTGGAGAGGCCATTTTTCGCATTCGAATAGTCAATCGACATATAAAAATATTAATATGTCCATTGGTTTCTTCATAATTTCATTTTGAGCTTATTAAGGTAGTCAAAATATCCCCGCAAGATGAGGTTCGTTTTCAGAAATGTGGCATTTTTTACTGTGTTGAGTCATCATTTTCAAATGAGGATTCTAAGCGACTGGAGAATCATTTTGAGAAATGGTTGGAGGATTTTGTTAATAACACATCATATATCATTAGCCTATTTCAGTTTTCCTACAGGTTTCATATATTGGGATAATCGAATCCATCTCCGAACCCTAATTTGCAGATTTCATATTTTCCTATTTTGACACATGTTTGTTAAATGCAGATTTGGGGAAAATGAAAATGGGTCTCAGAGAAATAAGAGAGGTTTTTACTCAGAATAAAAAGATGCACAAAATCATCTTTCAGTTTATACACAGCCATAGCGATTCGAGAGATACAGAGTCATAACCGCAGCCCTAGTTTTCAACAGTTTGGCCCATTTTCTATGGCAAAAAGTTTCAAGATTTGGTTGTAACTGTTGTTATCTTTTAGATTAGAGAGGATTTCGTCCTAAATATAGATATGAGGCATATTTGTCATGTAGAGGATTTCGTCCCAATATAGATATGAGCATACTTGTCAAAAAAAAATAAGGGGAAGAATACGAGTAGTACCCTGTGCTTCTCTCATTTTCGGCCACTTCATTTTCAGTTTAATATAAGATTGCAGAAGCATGTTTTATCCATATCAGAGATTCTTGTGATGTTGCTTACAGAGTTTGTCCATTTTCTTATTTTCAATATCCTTCCATCTATATTTTCTTCTCGATTTGTAACTATTTTGTAATAGAATTCATCCTCTATTAGATGCTTTTTTGTAGAATGGTTATAGGTTGTTTCTTGCAGAGATCAAGGTTCAAAATTCGTCCTTTGCTGGATGCTTTGTCCCAACCATCTCTTTCCACTGATTTGTGCTTGGAATTCACTCATTGCTAAGTGTTCCTTGTGTATTGATATGTTTTCTCTTTATTCTGTTGCCATCCTTTTATAAATCCTTCTCTTTGTAATCATCTTCTATCTCACCTCTGCTCCATGGATTTCCATTGCCGAAACACTCTTGCTATTTGTTTGATCATTTGACTCCATGCCCAATGGACTACATCCCGGTCCAACCCATCAACCCTAAAAACCTCAAAAATTTATGTTACCCACAGATCTTCCCATTGTTAATATTATTGGATATCTTATCGTGACATATATTCGAGAGATCCCTCTCGGGTTGGAAGGGGAAGCTTCTAATCAAAAGTGGTTCGTGGTTATCTTAGAATTTACATGCATGCAACCCAAAGCAAGTTCTGAGTGATAACTTATTTTTTCATTTAAAATGTGCTAAGGCTTGGCTCTATTACAACCTAGAATCAACTCTTGTGACAACACTAAGCATAAAAATTCTCCTAAGAAAAAATCTAAAAATGAAAAGAAGGTTCCTAAAACCCATGTTGTTACAGTGAAAGAGAGTTCCCCTATAGGTAGAGTAACCCGATCCATCAAAAGGAAGTTGCAATTACAGCAGGAAACATAGGATTTGAATAAAGTTTCCCATGTAGCCAAGATCTCCAGAACACAAAAAAAAGAAACAAAAAATACAGGTAGAAGTGGATTTTCAACCTGAGGATGAGTTGCTTATTCCAAAAGAGGAGCATGGAGATTGCAAATAAATCCATATCAGAGGATAAAAAAAGAAGAATCTTAGATAGACCATGGAGAAACAAGAGAAATGTGTTACAGATGATAAAAATAAGAAATTGAGCAAGACAAGGAAAAATAAACCAGTGTTGAATTATCCTAGCAGACCTAAAACCAGGGAAACAAATAACCTGAGATTGAATTCAACGACCCTATTCAATCCTTCTATTAAGAAATAAAATGTGATTTTTATTGATGATGACACAATGGAAAGTACAATGGAGGAAAAGGGACAATCACCTGTAAATTCTTCATATAAGTGGGAAAACGTTAAATTAGAAACTAAAGATGAATATTATGATGATGATAGTATGGAGAAACAAAGAAAATATGAGAATGGTAAACAAGTAGCAGAGCATCCAATGAAGAATGTGACCAGAGAAACCAAAAATCTAAGTCTAAAATAAAAAACGTTACCTAAATCCTCTCTGAAAAAGGGCCATTCGATAGATCTAGAAGATAATCCAGTGGGTGATGAGATAAAACTAGAATTCAATTATTTTCCAGAGACAGAGGAGATACAATATTTTCAAGAGATGAAAATGTCTAAAAGTGTTGAAGTTGAAGAGGTTTGTAGTGGTCCATATTCAAAATATCATAAACATGAATTCAAAATCAAAAGGCCCAGGTTTTCTATTGATCTTAATCGACCTACTCCAATTGAAGAAAATCCATAATTCATAATGGAAATGAGAGATGAAAAAGACAGGGTGAGAGAATTGCAAACCATAAGCATGTAGTTGAAGCAAGAGAAGTGTATGATAGAATAGTGGAATGCTGAGTAGCAGGAAAAGTTGCAAAAGTTCAAAAATAAGAAGAAAGATCAACAAGCCTTGCGCAAAGAGGTAAGGGAGGAAAACATCAAATTGTATTGGCATAATGTAGTTTTGAAAACTAAGATGAAACATACAAAGACCAAAGGTCCTGTCACTATCATATAGTGAAGGTTTCAAAGAGGTATCCTACATTTTTTCACTTTTTGATGAATACAACAATATCTATGATAAGATTTTGAAAATGTTATTATAATCTACACAATCACAGGGTGTTTTCGATAGGTAAAGTTTTTTCTCATCGAAAACAAGTGTTTCTATTCTTCAAGTGGAGCAGCTCAACATCATATTCACTCCTCACTTTGTGAGTTCTGAATGTCTCATCAGATCATAAACTAGTTTATATTCGAGATTGATTATCTAAGGACTGGGTTATAGAGATTTGGATTATCTGCATGAGGATATATCTCCTAAATGACAGCCATAAGATAGGATCTTATCTAAATTCTAATATAAAAATTAGGATCTCCAGAAACAAATTGTGGTGTTTAAAAAGAGATTGAATTGACATAATTAAGGGTTGATAGGGTTGGGGAACCATTGGCCATTTTTGAGTAGATATTGTAAGACAAAGAACTATTTCAGTTTGATACTAAATGGAAAAAGATATCTTATGGTTAGATTTATATTCTTGTTTATATTTCTATCTTTTTCTTACTTGAATGCATGTTAATCTGTTTCTAAGCATATTATGTATCTTGGTTGCGAGTAAGCCAGTGAAGAATTTATTGTCTGCTTGTTCATAATCAATTTTTTTTTCAAATACTTTTATCTTTCTTCTTAAATGATATTTGGGATCAAGAGTTTCATATGTAAGTAGACAAATTGAATCCTTACATACTTCTTAATATTTCATATTATGTTTTCCATCTAACTATTGGATTGACTACCATTTACTAAATCTGTGACATGTGATTTTCTCTTACTTATTTGAGATTGATACTTTGCATTGTCCTTGACCCAACCTTCAAACTATTTCAAAAAAAATTATTATAATTATTATTCATAAAACCTTTTCAATAACTTGATAATTCCCTAGATTTCCCTCTCAGATTCAAGTGCAACTTTAGGGACTAACATCTTTTGGAACTGTTTCTAGGGATGGATATACAAAGTATTTTTCCCTAGGAGAACGATAAAGACCAGATCTAAATTTTGATGGTGGAAAATAATTTAGACATTCTTGTGTGACTATATATTTTTCTCCTACTGACTCCTTTGCAGTATTTATATCTCCTAAAAGAGAATTTAAAGGACTTAAACCTCATGTAGCCTTATCATCATCTCTAAAGAGACAAGTGACCAGAAAAAACCTAGATCCTAAACATGTTCCAGTAATGTCTGATCCTGAAAAGTTATTAAGAAAATCTAAAAGTAATTAAGGACAATCCTCTTCTTCAAAGGATAAATATTTTTCTACAAGTACTCAAGGAAAACCTCCTAAACCTGTTGTTCAATCTTCAGTTGTAGAAGTTGTACCTGAGATTGAAACAAAACCTATTTTTCAACCTTCAATTGTATCCTTTCCTTCAACTATTTCAGAATTGAACTTAAAACAATGGAAATTATTTTCTAAGCTTATTGAAGAAGAAAAAACAAACACCTTATCCATAGATGGAGCTTTAAGAGATTTTACCATAGATACTAAAAGTGAAACTGATACACTTTTATCTTCATCACCTTAGTCCAGTCCTTCTGAAGAAGCTAAACCACATTTTCGTTCCGTTGAAAATCCTTTGTTTTTGGAAACTTCTTCCCATCCTAATTCAGAAAGGAAACCTATGATATCATAGATTGAAGATCACAAACCTACATTGGGTCAACCAAGTTCTTCTACCCAAGAGACCGTTTCCCTTTCTACATCTCAAATTTTGTCTATTCCTAAAACCCAAACACCAGTTGTGACAAATATGGATGTAAATGTTGCAGCAATATATGCACCATTTATTTTACCACAAGTATTGTATTCTTTCCCACCAAATGATTATATGAAGTATTTTCCAAGATTTAATGGAGAGGGAGAGGCCACTGCTAAAGAGCACTTGAATTCCTTCTACAATTTTGCATATATATTTAATGTGGAGCATGCAGATGTTTGGATGATACTTTTTGTGCAAAGTTTAGATGAGGAAGAAAGGAAATGGTTCAGAATTCTCCCTCCTAATTCTATTGTTGATATTGATGCACTAGATTATACCTTTTTGAGGCACTTCGGAGATAAGAAATATTACTTGTATTATATCATTGGATTTGGGGCTTTGAAGAGGAAAAAAGGATAATTTGTATCATATTTTACCAAAAGATTCAATAAAATGTATAGTAATATTTCAGATGGAATCAAACCCACAGAAACATCTGCCAAAATTAATTTTGCCAATGCTCTTGATGCTGAGATTTCTCTTTTGTTGAGAGAAATAAGGTCAGTCACTTTGAGTTTAATGCAGAAAGAAACCATTGAAGTAGAATCCAATATATTGGCAGCATAGAGATTGAAATCAAAGAGTGGAAGAGACAAGAAAACACAGAGAGAAGAACTTCCTTCTTATTCTCATACAATATTTGACTTCAAGATTGATGAAATGACCAAAATGTTGAAAACATTGACATCTGAAATGTATAGGCTGAGGATGGAAACAAAACAACCTAGCAGAGATACAGAAGAAGGTGGATACAGAAATTCCAATCAGTTCATAAGAACTAACAATGTTCCTCAAGTTTATCCAAGGGAAAGAAGAAATCAAGAGGATCAGAGGGTTTTGCCTCCTTTTTAAAACAATGCAGTGGAAGAGGTTGAAGAAATTGATGATACTGAGGAGGATTCCACAGTTCATTTAAATGATACAGAATTACCTTCCACTCATCTGACACAACACGATTATGAGGATGTTATTATATTGAATCAATTTGAGGAAGAATATGTTGAAGATATTTCTCAGAAGGAACCCAAAAGGAAAAACTATGATCTTAGATCCAGAGCAAGTGGATCAAAGGTAGACACATATTTTCAAACAAAAAAGACAAATACTTCAGAAAAATCGTGATCCAATAAATAAACAAGGGCTAAAACTGATCAGTAGAAAAAACAACCTATCAAGGTTAGTACTACATAGGTAAAGGAATATGATAAATATGTTCCTTCTTTTAGTCTGGAAAATGAAATCAATAAGATCAAAATCCCTATACCTTTGGTAGAATTGATGAAAACTGATCCTTTTAGAAGATCTATTTTGAAAGCCTTACAATACCTTGCTCATGTCACTTTTTCTGATACCATAAATATTGAATATGAAAATCCTTCCATAACCATTAGACCACACATTGAGGATAGATATGATGCCTCTCCTCCTTTCTACATAACCCTAAAAATTCATGAAAAAATATTACATAATTGTCTAATGGATTTAGAAGCATTGCACAATGTCATTCCAAAGTTATTTATGGATGAGGTAGGGTTGGATATCACTAATCCTTATCTAGACATGTATTCTTTTGACTCCTGAAAGGTTAAATGTTTAGGAGTCATTAAATACATGACTGTTACTTTATCTCAGTTACCTATGAAAAGTGTGGTTTTGGATGTGATTGTGGTTGATATACCTCCTAAGTTTGGGATAATATTATCAAAATAATGGGATAAGAAAGTAGGGGGTACACTACAAATGGATTTCAATTATGCCACCATACCTTTATTTGGTGGATAACATCAAAGATTGTACATGGAAGTGAGGTTATCTTACCGGGTTAGTGATCATGAAAACCCCAGTAATCATCCCATATATGCAGTTGAAGATGAAATTGGTTCTTCCATTTCTCAAATCAGTGATAAAACACCCAAAGAATCAGTGAGGAGGGTTACACCTGCACACGAGAAAAATACAAAAAAAATCACTATGGAAGATGTACTTTTATGGTTCCTGTTCCAAATAAGGTTATGGGGTTGGAATTGTTTTCATCTCTCCTTCTAAAGAAATCATTCCTCTGTCATACAAGTTGGAATTTGACACAACAAACAACATTAGTGAATATGAATCTCTTCTGTTGGGATTGAAAGCTGCTAAATATGTGGGCATTGATAAACTTTCAGTTTTGTGGGATTCAGAGTTAATTATTCATCAACTCAAGAATATCCACCAGACCAAACAACAAAGGTTAAAGAAATACATAAATGAAGTGTGGTATTTTTTTTAGAATTTCTTCCTAGCTTTCAATATCACTTTTATACAGAGACGTTTGAATCAACATGAAGATTCTCTAGCTCTAGCAACTAGTAATTTCAAAATTCAAAACTTCCAAATTTAAGATTTGAAGTTGAGGTGAGAAAGAAACCATCTATACCAGACAATATAAAAAAATGGTAGGTGTTTAAATATGATCAAGATATTAAAATATTTTTAGAGACCATTGATGAATTTTCTACCATTTCCATAGATCAAGAAAATGAAAATGATGATGTAGAAGTTTATTCTACTGATATTCTTCAAAACAACATTGTTGGCCATAAAATTATTGAGTTGAAAACAAATCATTTTTCAAATGGCCTTGTTTCCCTTGAGAGATTATTTGATCATAATAATGTGTCTAAAAATTCTTTTATTAAAATAGAATATGATGAAGTGGTAGATTGTGATATCAGTTCTAATTGAAATCCAAATATGGTGAGGTTATCCAAGAATTTACCAGAGAAACAGAGGGACGGGTATGTAAGTTTGATGAAATACTTTTCTTATGTTTTTTCTTGGTTTTATGAAGACCTTAAGGTTTTTTATACAGAGACTATGCATCATAATATTACTTTGAAGTCTGGATCCAAACCTTTTAACTAGAAAACAAGACAATTCAATCCATTTTTTCTACCTATAATTTAAAAAGAACTGAAAATGTTGTTGAATACCAAAATTATAGTGCCATTGAGATACTCAGAATGGGTGGAAAATTTAGTACCTGCCAGGAAAAAGAATGGAGAGATAAGGCTCTGTGTAGAGTTTAGAAATCTGAACAGGTGTTCTCTGAAGGACAATTATCCGTTACCTAAAATGGATCATATTTTACAAAGAGTTGTAGGGGCTCAAAGTATTTCCATGCTTGATGGATATTCAGGTTATAATTAGATATCAATGATGGAAGAACTTAAAAAGAAGAAAACTTTTACTACTCCTTGGGGCACTTCCATGTATGAAAAAATTCCCTTTGGACTCATGAATGCAGGAGAAACATTCTAGAGAGCCATGGACATTGCATTCATTGCATTCATTGGTGAGAAATAAAAAATTATGTTTATTTATCTTGATGACATTACTTTGTTGTCAACCTTTGATGATGAGAACTTGCAGCATCTGAAGCAGACATTTGAAAAAGGAAAAAGGTATGGCATTTCATTAAACCCTAAAACGTCTCATTTTTCCATGGAGGAAGGTAAAATCTTAGGACATATTGTTTCACCAGAAGGAATCAATATAGATCTCGAAAGGGTAAAGGCCATTCATAAGATAGAAATTCCAAGGAATAAGAAGTATATCAAACCCTTCATAGGTAAAATCAACTTTTTAACAATATTTATACCCAATTTTGTAGAAATCATCAAGAATATTACTGATATGTTGAAGAAAGATGCAGAGATCAAATGGATAGCTGAAGAAAAGGAATCATTTGAAAATAGTAAGAAAGATTTAATTAAGGCCCCTATCCTCATCAGTCCTAATTACTCTAACGATTTTATGATTTTTTCATTTGCATCTGAAGATACCATTGTTGTTGTTCTCTTGCAAAGAAATGATGAAGTAGTAATACTTTAAGGGATTCAAAATTAAAGTATGATATCATGGAGAAACATGCATATACTCTGGTGAAAGCATTGAAGTCTTTTAGAGTCTATGTCATGCATTCAGAGATTATTGCATATGTTCCCAGTAGTGTTGTCAAGGAAATTATGGTTCAACCAGATAGTGAAGGAAAAAGGGGAAGATGGATAACCAATATTCTGAAATATAACATGGTCATAAAGCCTATTAAATTGATAAAAGGATAGGTACTTGATAAATTAATGACATGATCAAATTTTAAAGAAATTTTATTGCATTAAATCTCCAATAGATCAATAAATTCAGTATTACAGATTGAAAAAATGGATTGATAGGTAAGCAACAAATATCTTTCTTCTCCCTAGTACAAGGATATTGTTCATTTTCTGCAAAGTCTTCAATCTCCTCCTGATTTAGATAAATCCAAGTTCAGATCTCTTAAGATTAAATCTGTAAAGTACTGCATCATTAATTAATTTATATTTTGGAAATATCCTAATGGAATTATGATGAGATGTGTTAATGAAGAGGAAGAAAAACATATTTTCAATGACTTACACAAAGGAGTTTGTGGGGGGACATCATCATTGTAAAGCCACATCTTTCAAAAGACCAAGAGAAGGTTATTACTAGCCTTTACTGTTCTCTGATGTGTTTTATCTAGTCAGGGCATGAGAACCATGTCAAAAGTTTGTAGGAAAACAAAAACTTATTTCTATGCCTCTGAAACCCATCATTTCCCATGGACCTTTTCAACAATGGGTTTTGGATTCCATTGGAGAAATTCATCCTCCATCTTCTGGACAACACAAATGGATACTCACATCCACATATTACTTTACCAAATGGATTGAATCAATCCCAACAAGAAATGAAACAAATAAAGTAATCATGACTTTTATTGAAGGAAACATTTTCTCAAGCTTTGGGTGTTCTAGAAAGTTGATTACTGATAATGCCCATGCTTTCAATTCTAATTCGGTTTATTTTTGTAACAAGTAAAACATCAAGTTTGTTCACTCCACTCCTTACTATCCTCAAGGAAATGGATTAGTAGAATCCTCCAATAAAATCCTTATAAGGATCATTAAAAAAATTCTCACAAATAATAAGAGATCATGGGATTCAAAATTGAAATTTTCCTTATGGGTTTATCGAATCAGTACTAAGAAATCCATTGGAACTTCACCTTTTCAAATGGTTTAGGCTGTATTTCCAACTCAACTTTGATTACCTGTTATGAAATCTCTGCAAGAAGAGTTAGAGTATCCCAATGATATTTAGAGAAGGATTTTCCATATCATAGAAGTTCAACAAAATAGAGAAAAAATGCATCAGGAAGCTATCATTTATCAGAACAAGGTTAAGGAAACTTTTGATAAGAAGACTAAAAAATATATTTTCCAAGAAAGAGATCTTTTGTTGAGGTGGGATTCTAGAAGAGAGGACAAATATAAACAGGGTAAGTTTGAAAATTTATGGTATGGTCCTTTCAAAATAGCTAAGGTCATGAATAATAATACTTTCCTCTTACATAATTTGGATGATAGTGAAATCATAGGAGGCCTGGTGAATGGGAGATTTATAAAACCCTAATTCTTATAAAACAACCAGAGATTCTTAGTTTGTACAGTATGGTTTTCTTTTATTTTGGTTAGATTAGTTTATTTTTTTAAATAAGACTCCATAATCCCAATGGAAAGACTACTCTGCAATTTTGTGGTTTTCATTTTAGATTACAAATAAAGGGATGGCAAAACAGGGAAATAAATTATAGTGAAAGTTTTATGATGATCAGGGAGATAAAGGAATTGGTCAACAAGCTCTTAAAGTTTCACCATGAAACATTATCCCCAGAAGGATCCAATGTTAGTCCTTGATATTATAATGACTTTTGATAGATTATTTTCCCTACCCTCTATTTTCCTAGCATTACTTTACACTATGTTTTCTTCTTCTACAGTTTTAAAATTGTCCTTGCATTATCCTTTTTGAGTGTTTTATAACATGCATTAGTGTGATTAAGCTTAGAATTAGACATTTAGGATCTTTCCGTCAAATCATAATCCATTTCCCTCATTTTAAATTTGAAATTTTGCTAAAGGGAAAAGTCTCTACAAGAATAGCGATATTCTTGTAGTGCCAGGAGTAATCATTATTTTATATGCGCCAACTTCACAAGATCATGTCAGAGAATGCCCAAGATCTTTTCCTAGAAGCCATCATCATTTATGATTCAGATCAGGTCATGTGTTCATTTTGTATACTCATTCGAAAAGATTGGGTTGTACTCATACATTATAATATCAAATCACACATTTGTTGGCTCATATTATGATTTCTAATAGATGAAACTCGAGCCCTTCATCGTATTTGTGTATTAGTTTACATGAGCTATGAAGGTGGTAGATCTCTTATACAACATTACTATTATTAGAGGTTCTAATGTGTTGTTGTTAGAAACCCTAATCGTCCTATTAACTTCAGTGATTGTAATGTTTATCATGGAACCTAAGAAAAGTGGTAAAATTACTCGATTAGAACCAGAGGGTGTAGAATTTCTCGAGGATTACCCAAAAATTTGGCAAATTTTCATAGATGTAGGGTGGTTTAACTTATGTTCAACACTCCAGGGTTATCATGAATGTATTTATTTGATGTTTTCACAGAACTTCAATGGGTTTGTTACAATGGTGGGTAAATTTCTAATACATGTAACAAAACACTCAATCGGGACTGCATGCATGCTATCTTTGTATGGAGAGAGATGGTGGAAGAAGGAGGAGATGCCTATGGAATTTGTAAATTAGTTTTTTCTTTGAGAACTCCAAGACTCTAACTAGAGTCAGGGTATCCCACAAAGATGAATGAAAAAAGAGTGGCCAATTGTTTTAATGATTATTCGCAGGTACATTACATGTAAAGGGAGATTTTCCCTTTTCCATCTTTATCACATTAGGATGCAAATGCATTTGAATGGTTATATCCCTTTGTGTTTTCCTTTCTTTTTTATTAAAAAGCTTGTCAAAAATGTCTAAAAGGATACAATATCACCCTGCAACTACTAGTAAAATTCTTTTTCAACAAAGACTGATCAAAACCATGGTTATGTGTTCTTTGGGAGAATCCCAGTTCCCTTGGGACTGGTTAATTGAATCTATTGAACTTGCAGAACATAAACCTAAGCATAAAACTTCTCCTAAGCAGAAACCTAAAAAAGAAAAGAAGGTTTCTAAAACCCTTATTGTTACGGTGAAAGAGAGTTCCCCTATGGCTAGAGTAACTGGATTCAACAAAAGGATGTTGCAATTACATCAAGAAATAGAGGATTTGAATAAAGTTTTCCCTATAGCCAAGATCACCAGAACACAAAAAAGGAAACAAAAAACATAGGTAGAAGTGGATTTTCAACCTGAGGATGAGTTGTTTGTTCCAAAAGAGGAGCCTGAAGACTGCAAACAAAATCCATAATAGAGGATAAAAAAAAGTAGAATCTTAAAGATACCATGCAAAAACAAGAGAAACTTGTTGCAAATGATAAAAATAAGAAATTGAGCAAGGCAAGGAAAAATAAATCAGTGGTGAATTATCATAGCAGACCTAAAAACAGGGAAACAAATAAGTCAAGATTGAATTCAAAGGCCCTATTCAATCCTTCTATTAAGAAATAAAATATGATTTTTATTACAATACATAGGAGGAAAGGGGACAGTGACTTGTAAATTCTTCATACAAGTGGAAAAGGTTAAATTAGAACCTAAAGATGAATATTATGATGATGATACTATGGATAAACAAAGAAAATATGAGAATGGTAAATAAGTAGCACCACATCCATTGAAGCATGTGACCAGAGAAGACAAAAATATAATTCTAAAATCCAAATATTTACCCAAATCTTCTCTGAAAAAGGGCCATTCGACAAATCTAGAAGATAATCCAGTGGATGATGGGATCAAACCAGAATTTGATTATTTTCCAGAGACAAAGGAGCTACAAGATTTTCAAGAGATGAAAATGTAAAAAAGTGTTGAAGTTGAAGATATTGTTGGTGGTTCATCTTCAAAATATCATAAGCATGAATTCAAAATAAAAAGGCTCGGGTTTTCTATTGATCTAAATCAAACTGCTCCAGTTGAAGAACACCTAGAATTCAGAATGGAAATGGGAGATGAAAAAGATAGAGCGAGAGAATTACAAACCATAATCATGCAGTTGAAGTAAGAGAAGTCTATGATATAATAGTGGAATTCTAAGTAGCAGGAAAAGTTGTAGAATCTCAAAAAGAAGAAGAAATATCAACAATCCTTGCTCAAAGAGTTAAGGGAGGAAAACATCAAATTGTATTGGCATAATGTAGTTTTGAAAAATAAGATGAAACGGAGGAATACAAAAGGTTTTTCCACTATCATACTGTGAAGGTTTCAAAGAGGCATGATCCAAGTGGATATCGGTGGTCACCCACCTTTTCCAACTAGCTCAAAACATTTTTTTGGCAATTTTGGTAATTTACTATTTTTAGCAATTTTTAACTTCCGGGGCCATTTTGAGGACCTAAATGAAGTGTTTTTTTTTATAAAGCTTCTTAGTGATAAAAGAAAATTCTCTAATTTACCCCCTAAAAGAATATTCTCAGCGATACCTTTCCAATGAGCTATCGTGCACCACAAACGAAGATTGTATGCCAAAGTTACGCCCCCGGGAAGTTGATACACCAAACTACCCAAAACGGGATCGACAAAATTGTTGGATTTTCATATTTCAGGGTTAGGGATTTGGATTTTATTTATGAGAAAAAGGCCTTTGGGGCCTCATTGTAAAATCATCTTCTTGCGAATGCATGTAGCAAAAACATCTCTTCTCAGAGATAAGTTGCCACCATTCTAGCAAGTCTTTCACTCTGTATTTTTATAGTCATTGTAAATTTTCGCTCATTAATAGAAAATTGTGTATTATTGTATCTCTGTGTTTATGATTTCATATCTAATTCATTTCTGTTATATTATTGGATATATAAAATATCTTTGTGCATTTATTTATTATATCTCCGCTCTCATTTCGTGCGAAAAATAATAAGGATCAGTGGTTTCAGAGAAGGCTCCTCTTGATCGGTTTTTTTGGTGCATGTCCACAATGAGGTATGACTATAGCAAGTTGGGCCTCAAGTTTGTATCTCTTGAATAAAATCACTCTCGCACGCCCAATAAACCCTCCATGGCAGAAGAAAATAAAAACGACGAAGCAGATGATTCTATCAATCTGTTGCTTGAGCAATCTCTCATGCGACAGAGGGATGAAATTATGTAGAATGTTTCCCACATCCTTCAACCCCTGCCGATAGAAACAGGTGCATCTTCATCAAACAACCACTTTGTAAGCACCTCTCCTTTCAAGGTATAGGTTAATTTTGATATTCTCGTATTTGAAGGTCAGATAGATGTAGATGCCCTAGAAAAATGGTTAAATCTGTTAGAAGGTTATTTCTCTGTTCATAATTTTTTCGACAGGGAAAAGATGACCTTCTCACTCCTTAAATATCTCCCCCATGTCAAACATTGGTGGGAAAATTACTGGAAGGAAAGTTCCACAGAGGAATCTGGAATATATGGTGTCAATCCCACTTGGAATTTTTTTGGGGATGCGGTAAAGGAACAGTATTACCCTATTGGAAACTATGAGGCCCAATACATGAGATGGGCCACATTGCGGCAAGAGAGGGGCCAAGAAATTTTGGAGTTCACCAATACCTTACATACCTTGTGCACCAAGCTGCATATCAAAGACTTCAAACGACATTTGGTTCTGAAATACTGTTAGGCTCTACATAGATACATCCAAATTGAAATGGATTTTCTGGACATCTCATCACTTGATGGTGTTTATCGATATGTTGTTAAAATTGAGTAGAAATTTAAGCATCAGAACAAATCGGAGTTTGGGTCTGAAAATATGCAACATCCAAAGTATAAGAAAGACAACCCTAACAAACAGTCCACGGAAAACTAGTCCAAACCACAGGAAAAGAAGGGTCATGAAAAGTCAAAGGACACCGGAAAATGGTGCAATTTCCACAAAATCCCCTGGCACAACACTAAGGAATATCTCTCAAAACATTCGTTGGTGGCTGATATCAAAGACAATGAGACGAACCTTGATATAGAATCTGACTCTGAAAATACTGGTAAAAGACAGATAATCGACGTAGACCCCACTTTTATTGTCGCGACCGAAGTAATTCAACCATAAGAACCAACAGATCCTAAAGAGGGGGAGAAACATTTTCATTCAATGATGTGGGTGAAGGGGACCCTGCTTCATTTTATTGTTGATAGAGGAAGCCAGAAGAACCTCATCTCAACAAAGGTCATCAAATAGTTGGGATTGTCAAAAACACCACACCCGCATCCATACAACATCGAGTGGCTTTTCCAGGGACGAGATCTTTGTGTCATCCAACAATGTCGATTGTAATACAGCATCCATCCCTTCAAGGATGAGGTATTATGTAATGTTTCCCCACTGGATTTTTGTGATGTTCTCTTCTGCCAACCATATATGTGGAAGTGCCATGATGTTTATGAGTCTTGACCCCACAATGTCATTGTTTCTGTGGGGTTTCATATCTACAGCATACAAGAAGTAGTTTTGACTACTGTTCCACCTAAATAGTTCTGCAAGGTAGTATATCATACTAGAAAATTCAACTTTCTCACAATATGTTCAAAAGGTGAACATAAGGATACTGCAACCACTGCAACCTCGGCCCAAGCACCTTCTATCCAACAGAATAAGGTCGACAATATTTCAGCAAACTATAAACATTTCATCTACACACAAGCATCTCATGTAGTAAGACTGGTTAAAAAGGTCCAACCCTTCCAGCCACATGTTCCATACAACCGTCAACAAGCTAAGCAATGCAACTTTTCCAACAAGGCAAGCGACTCATCAAGATGTAGATTCAACAAACGCCTTTCCCTCTCCACCGGGAAATAAACGCAATGAATAAAATTTCTTCCTGAGGGAGGATTGATCCAGGTGGATATTGGTGGCCACCCACCTTTTCCAACTAGCTCAAAACAATTTTCTGGCAATTTTGGTGATTTACTATTTTTAGCAGTTTTTAACTTCTAGGGCCATTTTGAGGGCCTAAATGAAGGTTTTTTGGGATTGATCTTCTCAATTCTGACCAAAGGCTTTGATTGACCCCCCTAAATGAATATCCTCAATTATACCTTTCGAACAATCTATCATGCACCCCAAACATGGATCGTATGCCAAAGTTACACACACAGGAAGTTGATATACCAAACTACCCAAAACGAGGTCCACAAAACTGTTGGGTTTTMATCTTCCGGGGATAGGGTTTTAGATTTTATATATGATAAAAGGACTTTGGAGCCTCATTGTAAAATCATCTTCATGAAAATGCRAGTAACGGACACATCTCTTCTCAGAGATAAGATTCCACCATTCTAGTGAGTCTTTCACTTTGTATTTTTACAGTCTTTGTACATTTTCGCTCATTAATATAAAATTKTGTATTATTGTATCTTTGTGCTTATGTTTGCATATATGATGCATTTTTGTTATAATAATGGATATCCAATATATCTCTGTACWWTTCTTTATTATATCTTCTCTCTCATTTCGTGCCGAAAATAATCTGGATGAGTGGTTTCAGAGCAGGCTACTCTTGATCATTTTTTTTCAGTGCATGTCCCTGATGAGGTCCGAGTATATCAAGTTGGGTCTCAAGCTTGTCTCTCTTGAATAAAATCTCTCTTTCATGCCCAAGAAAACCTACATGGCGGAAGAAAATAAAAATAATGGAGCAGAYGATTCTATCAATTTGTTGCTTKAGCAAGGTCTCACACAACAGAGGGATGAAATGATGGAAAAAATTTCCCACATCCTTCAAAGCCTGCTGATAGCAATAGGTGCATCTTCATCAAACAACCACTTTGGAAGCACCTCCCATTTCAAGGTACAATTTAATTTTTATATTCCCGTATTTGAAGGTCAAATAGATGCGGATGCCCTGGACAAATGGTTAAATGTGTTAGAAGGTTATTTCTATGTTCATAATTTTTCCAACAGGGAAAAGATCACCTCCACACTCCTTAAAGCTATCCCCCATGTCAAACATTGGTGGGAAACTTACTGGGATCAAATTTCCATAGAGTAGTCTGGAATATATGGGGTTGAGCCCAATTGGGATTTTTTTTTTGATGCAGTAAAGGAACAACATTACCTTGTTGGAAACTATGAGGACTGGTACATCAGATGGACCACATTGCAGCAAGAGAGGGGCCAAGCAATTTCGGATTTCACCAATACCTTCCATACCTTGCGCACCAATCTTGGTATCAAATACTTCAAGCAACATTTGGTTCTAAAATACCATGGGGCTCTACACAGATACATCCAAACTGAAATGGATTTTCTGGACATCTCATCACTCAGTGTTGCTTATCGATATGTTGTTAAAATTGACAAGAAATTTAAGAACCAGAACAAACGGGAGTTAGGGTCTGCAAATATGCAACATAAAAAGTATGATAAATATGGCCCTAACAAACAATCTCCTGAAAACCAGTCCAAGCCACAGGAAAATAAGGGTCACGGGAAGAGAATGAAGGACACCGGAAAATGGTGTGATTTACACAAAATCCCCTGGAACAACACCGATGAATGTCGCTCAAAATAGTCATTGGTGGTCGAGATCAAATAAAAGGAGTCGAACCCTGATTCATAATATCATTCTAAAAATACCGTTAAAAGACAGATCATCGACACAGACCCCACTGCTATTGTCATGACTGCAATAATTCAACTAGAAGAACCAAGATATCCTAAAGAGGGGGAGAGCCTTTTTCATTCACATATGTGGGTGAAGGGGACCCCACTGCATTTTATTATTGATAGCGGAAGCCAGAAGAACCTCATCTCAGCAGAGGTCATCAAACAGTTGGGATTGTCAACAACACCACACCCACAACCATATAACATTGGGTGGATTCATCAGGCATGAGATCTTCATGTCAGCCAACAATTTCGATTGTCATACAACATCCAACCCTTCAAGGATGAGGTATTATGTGATGCTTCCCCACTATATGTCTATGATTTTCTCTTGGTCCAACCATATATGTGGAAGTGTCATGTTGTTTATGAGTCTCGGCCCTGCAGTGTCATTGTTTTTCTGGGGGGTCATATCTAAATATTACGAGAGGTAGTTCTGACTATTGGTTCACCTAAACAGTGCTGCAAGGTAGTATCTCATACTACAAAATTCAGCTTCTTCACAATCTATTCAAAAGGTGAACATAAGGATACTGCAACCACTACAGCCTCGACGCAAGCACCTTCTATCCCACATAATCATGTTGAAAAGATTGCAGTAAAGTATAAATATTTCATCTGCACATAGGCATATCATGTAGCCAGACAGGTTAAAAATGTCCAACCCTTCTAGCCACATGTTCGTTACAACCTTCAACAAGCTAAGAAGCGCAACTTCTCCAACAAGGAGAGGAACTCATCAAGATGCAGATTCAACAAACAATTTTCCCTCTCCCTCGGTCACTCAACACAATGGATACCATTACTTCCAAAGGAGGGAGTATTTATCCAAGTGGATATCGATGGCCACCCACCTTTCCCAACTGGCTCAAAATAGTTTTTTGGTAATTTTGGTAATTTACTATTTTTAGCAATTTTTAACTTCCTGGACCATTTTGAGGGCCTAAATAAAGGTTTTTTGGGATCGATATTCTCAATGATAGCTGAGATATTTGATTGATCCCCCTAAATGAATATCCTTGACTATACCTTTCCAAGAACCTATCATGCACCCCAAATAGAGATCGTATGCTAAAGTTACACCCCCGGGAAGTTGATACACCAAAATACCCAAAACGGGGTCCACAAAATTGTTGGCTTTTCATCTTCCTAGGTTAGGGTTTTGTATTTTGTTTATGATAAAAAGGCCTTTGGAGCCTCACTGTAAAATCATATTCTTACGAATGCGAGTAGCGGACACATCTCTTCTCAGAGATAAGCTGCCACCATTCTAGCGAGTCTTTCACTCTACATTTTTACAGTCTTTGTACATTTTCGCTCATTAATAGAAAATTGTGTATTACTATATCTCTGTGTTTATGGTTGCATCTCTGATACATTTCTATTATATTATTGGATATCTAATATGTCTCTGTACATTTCTTTATTATATCTCCGCTCTCATTTCGTGTCGAAAATAATTCGGATAAGTGGTTTTAAAGTAGGCTCCTCGTTTTTTTCAGTGCATGTCCTCGACGAGGTCCAAGTATAGAAAGTTCGGTGTTGATATTGTCTCTCTTGAAGACAATCTCTCTCACACACACAAGAAACCCTCCATGGTAGAAGAAAATAAAAACTATGGAGCAGATGATTCTATCAATCTATGGCTTGAGTAAGCTCTCATGTGACATAGGGATGAAATGATGGATAATTTTTCCCACATCCTTCAATGCCTGCTGATAGAAACAAGTGCATATTAATCCAACAACCACTTTGGAAGCACCTCTCCTTTCAAGGTACAGTTTAATTTTTATATTCTCATATTTGAAGGTTAGATAGATACAGATTCCTTGGACAAATGGTTAAATCTGTTAGAAGGTTATTTCTCTGTTCATAATTTTTCTAACAAGGAAAGTATTACCTTTGCACTCCTTAAATATCTCCCCCATGTCAAACATTTGTGGGAAACTTACAAAGAGAAAAGTTGCACAGAGGAGTCTAGAATATATGGGGACGAGCCCACTTGGGATTTTTTGTGGATGCGGTAAAGGAACAGTATTACCTTGTTGGCAGATATGAGGACCAGTACATGAGATGGATCACACTACAACAAGAGAGGGGCCAATAATTTATGGAGTTCACCAATACCTTCCATACCTTACGTATCAAGATAGGTATCAAAGGCTGAAATTTGGTTCTAAAATATCGTGGGGCTCTACAAAGATACATCCAAATTGAAATGGATTTTTTGGACATCTCATCACTCGATGTTTCTTATCGATATGTTGTTAAAATTGAACAGAAATTTAAGCACCGGAACAAATGGGAGTTTGGGTCTGAAAATCTGCAACAACCAAAGTATGATAAAGACGGTCCTAACAAACAGTCTCCCAAAAACCATTCCAAGCCATAGGAAAAGAAGGGTCACAGGAAGACAAAGAAGGACACCAAAATATGGTGCGATTTCCACAAAATCCCCTAGCATAAAACTGAGGAATGTCACTCAAAATAGTCATTGGTGGTTGAGATCAAAGACAAGAAGCCAAACCCTGATTCTGAAAATACTGGTAAAAGACAAGTCATCTAAGTAGACCCCACTGTTATTGTTGCGACCACAACAATTCAGCCAGAAGAACCAATAGATCCTGAAGAGGGGGGGAGCCTTTTTCATTTATAGATGTGGGTGACGGGGACCCCGCTGCATTTTATTGTTAATAGTGGAAGCCATAATAACCTCATCTCAGCAGAGGTCATCAAACATTTGGGATTGTTAACAACACCACACCCGCAACCATACAACATCAAATGGCTTCAATAGAGATAAGATCTTTGTGTCAGCCAATAGTGTCGATTCTCATACGACATCCATCCCTTCAAGTATGAGGTATTATGTGATTTTTCCCCACTAGATTTTTATGATGTTATCTTGGGCCAACCATATATGTAGAATCACCATGTTGTTTATGAGTCTCAACCCCACAGTGTCATTGTTTCTCTAGGGGGTCATCTCTATAGAATAGCAGAGGTAGTTCTGACTATTGTTCCACCTAAGAATTGTCACAAGGTACTATCTCATACTACAAAATTTATCTTCTTCACAATCTTCTCAAAAGGTGAACAGAAGGATAGTGAAACCACTACAACCTCGGTCCAAGCACCTTCTATCCAACAGAAGAAGGTCAACAATATTGTAGCAAAGTGTAAAGATTCCTTCTACACACAAAAATAGCATGTACCTAGACTAGTTAAAAAGGTCCAACCCTTCCAGCCACATGTTCGTGACAACCTTCAACAAGCTAAGCAGCGTAACGTCTCCAACAAGGGAAGCAACTCATCAAGATTCAAATTCAACAAACGTTTTTGCCTCTCCCTCAGGAACTCAATGTAATGAATACCATTGCTTCCTAAGGATGGAGAATTTATCTTGGTGGATATCGGTGGCTACCCACCTTTTCCAACTGACTCAAAACAATTTACTGGCAATTTTGGTAATTTACTAATTTTTGTAGTTTGTAACTTCTGGGGCCATTTTGAGGGCCTAAATGAATGTTTTTGGGGATTTATATTCTCAATGATATTCAAAGACTTTGCTTGATCCCCCTAAATTAATCTCTCTGATAATACATTTCCAACGAGCTATCGTTCTCCACAAATGGAAATCGTATGCCAAAGTTACGCCCCTAGGAAGTTGATACACCAAACTACCCAAAATGGGGTCCACAAAATTGTTGGATTTTCATCTTCAGGGGTTAGGGTTTTGGATTTTCTTTATGATAAAAAGGCCTTTGGAGCCTCATTGTAAAATCATCTTCTTGCAAATGCAAGTAGTGGACACATCTCTTCTTAGAGATAAGTTTCCACTATTCTAGCGAGTCTTTCACTCTGTATTTTTATGGTCTTTGTACATTTTCTCTCATTAATAGAAAATTGTGTATTACTGTATCTCTGTGTTTATGGTTTCATCTCTGAAAAATTTATGTTACATTATTGGATATCCGAGATATCTTTGTACATTTCTTTATTAAATATCCACTCTCATTTTGTCCCAAAAATAATCTGGGTCAGTGATTTCAAAGAAGGTTTCTCTTGATCATTTTTTTCAATGCATGTCCCTGGTGAGGTCTGAGTATAGAAATGTGGGTATCGATCTTGTCTCTCTTGAAGAAAATCCCTCTAGCATGCCTAAGAAACCCTCCATGGAGGAAGAAAATAAAAACGATGGAGCAAATGATTCTTTCAATTTGTTTCTTGAGAAAGCTCTCACTCGACAGAGGGACTAAATGATGGATAATTTTTCCCACATCCTCAATGCCTGCCAATAGAAAGAGGCACACCTTTATCAAACAACCACTTTGAAAAACCTCTCATTTCAAGGTACATGTTAATTTTGATATTCCCGTATTTGAAGGTCAGATAGATGTGGATGCCCTGAACAAATGGTTAAATTTGTTGGAAGGTTATTTCTTTGTTCATAATTTTTTCGACAGGGAAAAGATCACCTTCACACTCCTTAAATCTCTCCCCCATGTCAAACATTGGTGGGAAACTTACTGGGAGAAAAGTTCCATAGAAGAGTCTAAAATATATGGG
>SNQJ01S0083435.1:34885-48349 GCA_010110895.2 Picea sitchensis | reverse complement strand
AATGTTGTGTCTCTTGTGAATGTGTATTTCTCAGTGATCTTGTTCTTATGTTGCTATTATCTATTGAAATGTAAAGAACTATAATAATGGCATAAAAATTAACAAATAAGTGGAGAATAAACAAGGAGTTAACACATGCTAAGGATAAAAAGTGGGCGAGTGGAGGAAAGGACGACGCACATGTGAGTGAGACGTGAGGGAGTGTGACGTAGGTTAAGCATGCACATGAGGGATACATGAGAGAGTGTAAGAGTTATGGAGTAAGGGACATGAACGAAGGATGTGGGAGAATGAGGTGGAGGATGAGCGAGTGGGTCATACGAAGGGATATGCTATATTAAGTCATGCCATGCACTTTATTAAAAATGGGATGAGCATGTGTTGTGGAAAGCAACAACCCTCTCAAATTTTCATTCATTTTTAATGAGAAATTTGTGACCCTTTATTTTTTAAAATTTTAGTTTAAGTTTTTTTTATTTAATTTTGTAAATATGTTTGTGATTGTGATTTCACACTAGACATTGATGTATTGTTTGTGAAGGTATTTAGAATTTTGACCCTTGTTTATATCAATTATGCTTGTCATCTTTTTGAATTTCATGATTTTGAACATGAAATTCAAAATCTGATGGCACATAGTTTTAACAACAATTTCCTCATTTTCAGGTTGCTTTGATTATTATCTTGTGAACATGATGAAATTGAAGAGTTTATATGCCATTATCTTACTTTCCTTGTTATATCTATCAAATATATTTCAAACCAAGGTTTGTCCTTTGAGCTACTGAATTGGATGTATATGGATAAAGCTATGATATGATGTAGATTTGTACAAATTTTATCGTCTTTGATATATTTTAAAAGTTTGGACAACATTTCAAATGTTTCCTATTTTTTATAAACGAATTTATTAAGAAGACTCTTTGAAACTACATAGCTTACCCTTGTTTTAAGTTTTAAACTTTACATTAGCATCATTCCATTATGACATTCATGATATTCATATCAAAACCTGTATAAACAAAGTTTGTAAGTGTTTCATTGATTATCAAAGTAATCGATGATAATGAAAAATGTATATGACAGAGCAAATCACTAGAATAATAAATGTTAGTAATGGCATGGTTTTTCGAATGATGTGATTTCCATTTGGCGTTTTATGCAACTAACTTTTGGTCTATGTATTAAGCGAGGATGTCCTTCACTGTCTCACCATTAAATACAAAATTATTCATGCGATATTGTAGGAGCATGGTCAGAATATAACACAATTTTGGAAACAAACATAATGGAGCTCGAGTTAGAGAAATAGTAGCTTAAGTTGAGGAATAAATTTTGATAACAAGATATGAGAGGAAAATCGTTGAACCTAAGCGAAAATCCATTAAACTTTAAAACTTGTTGGTGATAAATTCAAATTTGTAAAATCTCCCTCATTAATGTCCAGATGCTAAAATTATGATTTTTCTTAAAATCTCCCTCATTAATGTCTATGTCTAGATGCTAAAATTATGTAGATATCTCTCTAAAAATGCATGGGAAATTGAGCTAACTCTAACTTTGAACCAAACAACCATGTACCGATCATATACATGTCTTCGATGGGAACCAACCTCCTGCTCAACACAAGTGCTAAACTCTTGGAGAATCTCATAATGCCAGCAAAAATAGTGCATGTTGGATCTTAAACCTCATGATTTTCAAGGGTGAAATTCTAGGGGTTAACACTTCCTGGTTGTTTGAATCCATGGATAGCATGTTCTTCTTCTTGGCATCCTTCTTGCGATTTTTTGGATTCATATCTAGATGTAGCTTCCAACACTTATCTTCAATGTGACATTGATTATAGTGGTTGTTTATATCTTGGCACTGATGTGCCATGATTATTGTATTCTTATCCTTTCCTTTCCAGTTTTTCTTTCCCTCCTTGGAAGCATCTTGGTGGTCTTTCTGCTTTGAACCACTTGGTTTTCCTTTATCCTTACCTACATTCTTTAGATATTGTGCTAAGCCCTAGAAAAATCCCCATACAAAGCCCCATGTTATGTATAAACCCCTTATTAATATCTAGCTATTGAAGTATTACATTTCGACTATTATATTTGTATGTCAGCTAGAACCCTTCATTGCACCCTTTCATTATAATTGTACCCTTTATCTCCTTTATATAAAAAAAAGAGACCTAGTCTTAGGATCATATTATCTCTTCTCATATTGTATTTTGAATATGCTATATTTTAAAAGGATCCCCCCCTCAAAGTGGAGTGTAATCATTGACTTTTTATCATTTTTAAGGCATTGGATCATAACATTTGGTATCAGAACAATGATCCTAGGGTTTTTCTTCTCCAAGCAAGTCATCTTATCATTTTCTCTATAACATTTTTTTTGGTCCAATTCAAATATAAAAACTTGGATTTTATTTAGAAGACATATCAAGGTATATGTGGTACACATTTAAGCTTCTGGGTCATTATACTTTTGGAGATATAGGCTATGGAATATAGGTTTTTTTACTCATCCCGAATTCAATTTTAAATGCGTCATCTTGAGATTTTTGATATAACTATTTTTCTAGGATGACTCAGACAACAAAACTTGGAGGTTATTTAGAAGACATATCAAGGTATCTATGGTACAAATTTCATCTTTTGGTTCATTTTATGTTTGGAGATATACCTTGTGGAAGATAAGGTTTTTGTCTAGTCTTATAACTAGTCTCAAACAAGTGTTATGGGTAAAATAGTCATATATTATTCCATGAGGATCCAAATTCTATGAAACTAGTTTAATTTGAAAGAGGCGAATTCATAGTATTTTTGGTAAAATTTTCAGAATCAGGTATTAAATATTGAACACGTGGCATTTTGTACAAGTTTGCTCTCTAGAGCAATCCAAAAATAAGAAAGGTTTGGGAAAGTTACCATAACTTTCACTTGGCACATCAAATTTTGGTTAGACCTGTGACATTGTAGAGAAGATATATCAGAGTACTATAGGCCAAAATTTTAGACTCAGAAGGGCCAAAATTTCAGAAATACATCAGAAGGAAGGTCGGTCAGGAGGACAAACTCCAAATTAAGGGTTTAAAAGGTACACAACTTACAATTGGCATAACTTTTTATTGGAAGATCTATTTTTGGTGATTCAAAATTTGTGATCAAGAGGAAAAAGAGGAGAATTATTATTTTTTCACATGGAAAAGGGTTCTACAAGAAATAATACTGGTACTCATAAAAACTCAAACATGACTTCCGAAGAAAGTTAATATTTTGAAAATAGACTAACCCAATTGAAGAACCAAGTTGATGAAATGAGTGTTAGTATGTTGAAACCAGGGGATTTAAAAAATTCTCAAGAATACCTTAAAACATAATTGGAAGATCAAATACAAAAAAAATTGGGTGAATATAAGAATGACATGAAAAATTTGATGGATAAAAAGATGGAGGAATTGAAAATTTCCATTTTACAAACCTTAGATGGGAGGCTTCCTAAAAGTGATGCCATGACCAATGTGACTCATGAAAATGAAGGTAGTATTAATGTTGAACAACCTGCTGGTAATAAACAATTTTCAAGTGGATTTAACTCTAATAGTGGAGTTAATTATGATTGGGGGTCCTAAATTCAACTTTCCCAAGATTGAATTAAATAAGTTTGATGGAACATAGGTCTTTACCTAGGTGAACCAAATAGAGAAATATTTTGAACTGCATAATATTACGGATGATAAGAAAATGATTCACATAGCAAGTTTGAACTTTGAGATAAAACTTTATCAATGGTATCAATGGGTAGTTAAAAGGAAACCCCCTTTTTATCATTATATTTGCGTTTTATTTACAAGAGACTTAAAAGCTCAATATGGGAAAGTTTGGGAACATGACTACTTCAATCAATTGACAAGAATCAAACACTTAAATGATATTGAAGATTATAATTTATAATTTCAGGTATTGGCCACAAGGGTGGATGACATAAGTGTTGGGTTGTTATATTATTTGCAGTGAAATTCTAGTCGAGCTGGATCGTCTGACAGTGAAATTCGAAGGTCAAGGTGGTTTGACCGGGTAAATTCGAAGTAATCAACATCAAGTCAAAGAGGTCAACTGACAAGAGCTCGATAGGCGGGTATATGGAAATTGAATGAAGACCAAATGGAAGTCTACTGGTATTCAACTGGGAAACCAAATTGAAGTCGACTGTAACATAATCCCAAGATTTGTGGGATTTGTAGCCAATGATCTACGTGGAATTGTAACCATTTTTTGGGTGCCTTTCTTTAGGGTTTTTCCTACTGTAAAGCCTATAAATAAGGCATGTTGTAATGCTGTAAAAGCTAATCTTTAGAGAAATCATTTTAGATGTTGTTGGTCATGTAGATATAAGCCGAATTGGCTACAGGGTTGTTCTTGTGTAAAGAAAGAAGGTATGATGTTGGTTGTGTCTTAGGTGTAGACAAAGGTTATGGATGTAACATTTTATTCTGAATGAAGCAGATAACAAGAGAGCAAAATGCTCCAGGAATGTTGGTTTTCCTATTTGGGTTTCCAGGGTAAAATCTCTATATATTGTGTGTTTTCTTTGTCATTTACTTTCTTGATTAAAAATTTCTTCCTCTCTTCTGCTAGGTTTAGTGTGGAAGTGTTTCTCATTCCTTAACATGGGGTATCAGATTTTTGTTTAACAACCTTGGATTTGAGCTAAACCATAGGTTCATTAAGAGTAGTAAGTAATAAATCTTTGAAGATTGTGCTTAAATAATGAAGAGTAACTCAAGAATAGAGATCAAAAAATTCAATGGCCAGAATTTTGAGCTTCAAAAACTTAAAATTGAAGATCTCCCTATAGATTGAGAACAATGGGAAATAATCTGTCAAGGCACCGTTCCAGCAGGTATTCTGAGGGAAGAATGTGAGAAACTCGAGATAAGGGAAAGGAGTACGATTCGACTTTGTCTTGCAGATTTGATGTTGTTGAATGTCTCAGATGAAGATTCAACCAAGAAACTGTGGGAAAAGTTGGAGAGATTGTACCAGTCAAAATCCCTGGTAAATAAGTTGTTCCTTAGAAATAAATTGTATCTTCTGAGGATGATTAAGGACAGTTCAGTGACTGAGAATTTAAATGCGTTTAATACCATAATATCCAATTATCAGCTGTGGATATTAAAATCAATGAGGAGGAGAAATGTGTTAGCCTATTATGTTGTTTTCCAGACTCTTGAGATAGATTAGTTGTGGCTATAGGGAGTAATTCAACCACATTAGTTCTAGAATACGTGGATGCATATCTATTGTCATAAGAAATTATAAGGAAGAACATTGAAGGATTGACCAAAGATGCATTAGTGGTGAGAGGTCGACCGATTGATAGAGATAAATGGAAATTATTTGGTAGAAAGTCTAAGTCAAAGGGTAGATTTAAATCCCTAGTTCAGTCAACAACAAGAAGATGTTGGAAATGAGGTAAATATGGGCATTACAATAGGGACCACAAGTCAAAGGAAACAAAATCTAGTACAAGATCCGATGATAAGCAGTCGACTGCGAGAAAGATGAATCCATATAAGGGAGGTGATGTGTACATGGCGTCAACTAGTACACAATTGGCTCAAGATGTTTGGTTGATCGACTTAGGAGCATCCTATCATATGACACCACATAGAGAATGGTTCTAGGAATATGAATGATATGAAGGAGGAGATGTTTTCTTGGGGGACAACTCGATAACCAAAATTGTCAGACGAGGAAGAGTTCAACTGACACTGCAAAATAGGAGGACCAGAACCATTCCAGGTGTGCTACATATTCCGAGTTTGGAAAGAAACCTGATGTCTATCAGTAATATGAGTGATGCAGGGGTGCACACTCTATTTCAGAAGGATACGTGCAAGATGGTCAGAGGTGCGATGGTCCTAATGAAAGGAGTTCAAATTGGAACCCTATACAAGTTATTAGGGAATGCCGACTCAACTGGATACAACAACATCGTTGTTCCTGAAGTTGACTCAACTTCGACTCGACTCAGGCTGATTCGATTCAACCTGAGTCAACAAGTCTTTGTTAAATTGACCCAACCATGCTATGACACGAGAGGATGGGACACATTAGAGAAAACATACTTCTAGCTATGCATAATAGAGGTATGGTCAAAGATTTTCTTGAATGTAATTTAGAAGTTGAATTTTGTGAAAATTGTATATATGGAAAACAAAGTCAAGTGATGTTTCCATCTGGAGCGACAAGGGCAAAGGCGATTCTAGAATTGGTTCATAGTGATGTGTTTGGCCCCGTTTTAGTGCCTTCACTTGGTGGATCCCTGTATTGTGTCTCCTTTATAGATTATTTTTCCAGGAAGACATGGATATATTTCTTGAGGAATAAATCATAGGTTTTTGAGAAATTCAAAAAGTTTAAATTTCTTGTAGAAAACTAGACAGATAAGAAGATTAAGGTGTTGAGAACTGAAAATGATGGTGAATTCCGTGGAAAATAATTTGAGCAGTTCTGCAAGCAGTGTGACATAGCATGCCAAAATACCACACCATATACCCCACAACAAAATGGAGTTTCTAAGAGAATGAATAGAACATCGATGGACAAGGCAAGGAGCATGCTCAATGGTGTTGGGCTCACAGAAGAATTCTAGGCAGAGGCAATCGACACTGCAAAATATCTAGTGAATATGTCTCCTTCATTAGTGCTAGTCGACATGACTCCACATGAGGTATGGTCTGGTAAGAAGCCTTCAGTTTCACATCTCAAAATATTTGGCTGTGATGCATTTGTGCATGTTCCCAAGGAAAAGAGGAGCAAGCTAGACAAGAAGTAAATCAAGTGTATTTTCATTGGATACAAAGAAGGAATCAAAGGATATAATATCTGGGATCCTGCATCAATAAAAAAAATGTACAGTCGAGATGTGGTCTTCAAATAAGTCGAAAAGAAGTCCGAGTCTGAAGTAATGGTTCAACTAGAAAATAATCTAGAGAAGGTGTGGTTTGAACTGAGGAATGAAGAAGATGATTCAAATGAGTCAATTGAATTAGATGAATAGATGGAAAAACAAACCCCGGTTGTAAGGAGGTCATAACGAGTAAGAAAACCATTAGAAAGGTATAGTCTACCTGAATTTCATTCCACATTTGTGTTAACTTCCACTGACGAAGAGCCTAAGTCAGTCAAGGAGGTAGTCGAATCGATAGAGGTTAGACTCTAGAAGGATTCCATGGTCGAAGAGATGGAATCCTTGCATAAGAATGAGACATGGGATTTAGTTGAATTACCTAGTGGAAGAAATCCCATTGGTAGCAAGTGGGTATTCAAGAGAATATGAACACCACATGTCAAGTCGATAAATTCAAATCTTGACTAGTAGCGAAAGGATATTCCCAAGTTGAAGGAGTCGACTTCGATGAGATTTTTTCCCTTGTTGCAAAATTAACTTCCATTAGAGTACTAATTTCTCTAGCTGCAACATTGGATCTGGAAACATAACAAATGGATGTGAAGACAACGTTCCTACATGGGGACTTGGAAGAAGAAATCTACATGAGACAACCTGAAGAATTTGTAGTAAGGGGCAAGAAATATTTGGTGTGAAAGTTGAAAAGATCCCTTTATGGTCTAAAGAAATCAACAAGGATGTGGTACCAAAATTTTGACACATACATCCTTAGTTTGGGATTTGTGAGAAGCAGATTTGATCACTGCATATATTCCAAAGAAGAAGGTGGACGTTTCATAAATGCAACATTGTATGTCGATGCCATGTTGCTAATTGGAAATAGCATGGATGCAATAAAGGAGGTGAAAAATCGGTTATAATCTAAGTTTGACATGAAGGATCTCGGTGCAACAAAATTCCTTTCGGGAATGGATATTAAGAGAGATCAAGTAGCTAGAAAGCTCTAGTTGAACCAAGAGAAGTTTATTGAAACAATTTTGAAATGTTTCAACATGTAGGATTGAAAACCTGTGAAGGTGCCAATTCCCGTGGGAATAATGCTAACTGCTGAACAATGTCCAAAGACATAGGAAGAAATAGAGGACATGACACATGTTCTCTATGCAAGTGTTGTTGGTAGTCTAATGTATGTGATGGTATGCATTTGACCAGACATTTCCCATGCAGTGGGAGTATTGAGAAGATACATGTTGACACATGGAAAGGATAATTGGACAACTGTCAAGAGAGTATTCAGGTATTTGTGTGGCACAAAGGAATATGCTATATGCTACCAAGGAAAACTTGGAGGTGAAAGAGAATTAAATTTACATGACTTTGTCGACGTTGACTGGGCTGGAGATCTGGAATGCCAAAGGTCGACCAATGGATATGTATTCAAGATGTTCGGTGGAGAAATTAGCTGGATGAGTAAGCGACATACGATCCTAGCCTTGTCAACAACCGAAGCCGAATACATGGCACCCATGTTGATTTTTAGATGAGAAAGGTATAAGCATGAAGTTCATTCCATTTATCATTTTACTTAAACCATAACCAATTATGTTGCAGCAACCAAGATCACAAGAAGAAACACCATGCATAAGTACACAAGAAGTATCCTGGGAAACCCTTCTCAACAAAGGACGAAAACCCAACCAAATCCTTTGCTATATTCTTCAAGAGAAATACCTTGACCACCATGAAAACCTAACACATAATAGGGTTCTTGAAAATCCTAGAAGAATAGCTCCCAAGAGAGGTGAACACTTTTCCCAAGAAGATTTACTTGCTGAAATTTCCAAACTCACACAAAAGATATGATTCCTCAATGGGGAATTACCCTTTACTTATATTAGACTTGACCTGTCAACATAAGTGTCTATTGGCACAACAGGGCCGACCTCTCTATCTCATAATATAATTAATATTAACCATATGAATTATCTTTTACATTAATTATCAATTACATTAAGGTGGGGCCGACCTGCACCCTTTACATTACAATTAGGGTTATAGGAAGGTCTGACTCTTGAACAATATAGCAAGGGATTTCATACACCCACTAGTGCTCAGCCACTAGGGGCACATCCATAGGGATGTCCATATCTCTATCTCATTACGTCTCACAGGAGAACCACACTCACTAGTGCTCAACCACTAGGATCATGTTCACCTGTGCTCATCCACAAACACGTCCACTCAAGAGATCTTCTTTCCCACTGCATTAAAAAAGAGAGTCATCTGGATTTCATCATCTCAACTCTCTGCTCAGAGGAGGCTAATACATCGTCTTCATCTCTGTCTCACGACGATGCACCCAACTCTATGGGAATTAACACGTTCACCTTGTGCTCAGCCACATGCATGTCGAACTCATAAGATCTCCTTTCTCACTACATTGCACAGGAGAATCATCTAGAGTTCTTCTCAACTCTATGTAAGGAGGAGGCCATAACTATGTTAAATTTCTCATATAGGAACCACACACCCATCTCAGGGGCTCCCTCTCAGGTTGACTCAATCAGGCTGTGTCATGGAGAATGTCTCACACAACTGTAATAATCAACACGTTCTCTTAGCTAGGGAGACATTCTTCATCATGCCAAGTCTCACACAGATGTACTTTGAACTTTTTCTTGGCTGTAGTCATTAACACTCCCTCTCAACTAGGGAGGTATCCTTCACCAAGCTAATTTCGTGAAGACGTCTGCAATCTGCTCATGTGTAGGAAGGTACTGCATGTGTACTATTTTCCTATGCATCATGTTTCTGATATAATGATATTTTATCTCAACGTGTTTTGATCTATCATGAAACACTGGGTTCTCAAAGAGATTTACACACAGCTCTAGTTATCATCATATAATCCATCTCATGATCAAGTAAATCTATCAGAAGCTTGTGAAGCCACATTAATTCACACACTCGATGCTATATACTCTACTTTTGTGGTACTCAAGGCCACATAGTTTTGTTTCCTGCTGCACGAAGAAACCATGACAAACTTCACAGTAAAACAAAAATCGGATGTTCTCTTCCGGTCCATTGTACTCTCTACTCAATCTGTATCAACATATCCCTGCAAAATCAATTTCACACTTGGAGGCATATCTCAGGCCATATCTAATTGTGCCTCATGTATATCTCAATATATGGTTTACAGTTATCCAGTGAGTCTGTTTCGACAGACTCATGGATTGACTAAGCATATTCGCTGCATAACATGAATCAGGTCTGGTGTTAAATGGATACATCAATGATCCAATCAACTGTGGATTAATCTTGTATGAATCATCATCATTCATTTTCTTCAAATCCATGACGATGGTTTTGAATTATGTCATACTGAACTTCTTTAATATTCCCATTGTATATTTTCCTTGACTTAGAAAAATCTCATCGGTCCTCTGTCATAATTCTTCTCCCAAGAAGTAGTGCATCATACTCAGATCCTTCATCTCGAAATCAGAAGTCAAGGCTTACTTGTATCCAACAACAAGGCTTTATGAATAAGCCATCAAAATTAGGCTCTCGTCACCAACACTGTAATAATATAGGTTTGGATAAAAAACACTCTTGCTGAAACCCAAACTCATCAAGAATCCATCCATCGGATATAGTTTCCAACTCATGGATGGTAGTATGGCTGGAAGTGTATCGAGCTTACTGGATCAAGTGTCTCGTTATAGACAACTCCCTTTGTTTGTGAGAAACCTCTATCTATAGATCTCGCTTTGTATTTCTTGACACTTCCATCTGCTGCATGCTTGATCTTATAGATCCTCTTGGAAGTCATCACAAACTTCCCTTCCGGTCTCTAAATACATTATACATAATTCTTTTAAGATATACTGGTATTCTTCTGTTATGGAATATTTCCATACCTGTTCTCCTGTTGCTTCTTTATGACAAGAAGGCTCATAATCAATGATGTGGCTCATGGATGAAGAGTAGCTCGGAAAATCTCTTTGTTCTCTCGATATGTTCCTTGAGAGTATTGTATGTTTCTTTGCCTCTTGCAGAGTGAGCCTAGGCAGGCCTTTTATGCCCTACTGCAATATCTCTGAAAATATCAACTAGAGAAATTGGATCAACTGGAATAATGTTTATCTCCCTTTGAACTGCTGAAGGGGGAGAATGTATTGTCTCACTGTGAATCTCCATATGAGATTCTCTGGGTCTTTGCAAAGCTATATATTCTCCAGGGACAACATCTCCGATCGTCTCAATCATTCTCTGAACAGGGATGTCGATCTAGAATTTCTTCGAAGATTCACTGTTTTCCCATAAACATATCCTTTCTCCCTGAAGGATCTAGGTTGGACTTATTCTCTTTGGGTACATGAAAATATACTGAGTAGCCAAATATCCTGAAGTGTTCAATCTCAGGCTTCACTCTGGTGAAGGCTTCTTCGGGAGTTGTGTTTTTCAAATTCTGGTGAAGACTCTTGTTCTGAACATATACTGTGTCATGCATGCTTCTGCCCATAGAATCATAGAGGTATTCTGATCATGCATTATTGCATTGGTTGACTCAATGATGGTTCTATTCTTCCTCTTTCTCAAATAGTTTTGACTTCCTCTCAGTCAAGTGACTCCCTCTGAAGGATAAACATCTTTCTTTGTTGTTAACCTATCTGGAACAAAAAAAAAAGAGGAACCAAAAAAAGAATATCTCCTAAAGGAGAATAATGAGTACATCTCTAGAATCAAAACAATTTAAGGATTGTTGTCACAACTACAACACCTACTTGTAATGTAGAAAACTTTAGAAATATAGGTTAGAGGATTGAAAATTACAAGAATCAAACTTGGAGTCTTCACTTCTAGTGTGTTGTTCCTATGAATGCACTGAGATCCCTCTGGATCCATGACTTCAGCAAAAGGTTCATTCCTCCTGCAATTTCCCTCATGACAATGATACAAATAATATATATACAAGTGCATACTTGAGGGTGCTGATATGATTTCTCCAATGGCACCTGGTTGATCTCTGTCCTCTTGACATCTTCATGAAGAGGGTAGTTATAGTGCCATATTTTTGTATCACCCACAATAAGCCTTCCTCTGAAGTCTTGTCTTTTAGGAACTTGAATTTTCTTGATCCATCAAGCTTATCTTTCATCATAGTTTTGTTCATCATAACTTTAGATTCTTCACAAACCCTTGTCAACTGGGCTAGAAAACCTAATGGCTAGGATAGGCTAGCACTTTTAGGTTTTTTTGGACTTATGACTACCAAAAATAAGCCTTTGAAAGATAGGATAACAACGTTGAGCTGAAGAGCTCCTTCAATGAGTTGCATAAACCCTAATTCTAAAATTTCTACAGAAATTAGCAAAACCCTAGAAACTCTAGGGCCAAAATTTCAAAATGATAGGAATTTCACACTTAGAGTCTTTGGAGGTGCATTGGAGGAGGCCATACTCTCCTCTACCAAAATTATCCCCAACTTTCAAGTATTAAGGGTTGAAACACCTCATAAAGGAGGTCCGTACTGATTTTATGGAAACCCTAGGAGGGTCGTACAGTTCTGCAGAAAATAGAGGTGACTGGTAGATGCTTGTGCATTGGGTTCTTGAAGACATATGCTTTGAAATCATGTTGATTTTTCAGTGAGAAAGGTTTAAGCATGAAGTTCATTCCATTTTGTTATTTTACTTAAATCATAACCAATTATGTTGCAGCAACCAAGATCACAAGAAGAAACACCATGCACAAGTACACAAGAAGTATCCTGGGAAACCATTCTCAACAAGATAAGAAAACCCAGCCAAATCATTTGCTATATTATTCAAGAGAAATACCTTCACCACAAACAAAACCTAGCACACAAAAGGGTGCTTGCAAACCCTATAAGACTAGCACCCAAGAGAGGTGCACACTTTTCCCTAGAAGATGTACTTGCTGAAATTTCCAAACTCACACAAAAGATATGATTCCTCAATGTGGAATTTACCTTTACTTATATTAGACTTGACCTGTCAATAGAAGTGTCTATTGGCACAACATGACCTACCTCTCTATCTCATAATATAATTAATATTAACTAGATTAATTATCTTTTACATTGAGGTGGGGCTGACCTGTACCCTTTACATTACAATTAGGGTTACAGGAAGGTCCAACTCTTGAAAAATATAGAAAGGGATTTAATATACCCAATAGTGCTCAGCCACTACAGGTGTTACACGTCAAAATTGCTCAGCTGGATAAGTGTCGCATTGTCCCTCTCAATTGTCGTAAGTGTCGCATTGTCCCTCTCAACTTTCGCAAGTGTCGCAAGTTGGTCACTAGTGTCGCAAAGGATGTTTAGACATACTGTCATGATAACGACACTAAGGAGACACTTATAACATCTCACATGACTGATTTGAAGGAGGAGAACTGATCTACTGAAGTCAAACAACCTTTTTCCATCTGAAAGCACCCAAAAAACCGAGTTTTGGAGAGGAGCGCTCCCCCTTACACTATCTTGGAGCGCCGACGCTCCCCCTTACACTGTCAGGG
>SNQJ01S0083435.1:3807-24913 GCA_010110895.2 Picea sitchensis | reverse complement strand
AGGTTAGAAGATTGACAATTACAAGAATCAAACCTGGAGTCTTCACTTCTAGTGTGTTGTTCCTATGAATGCACTTATATCCCTCTGGATCCATGAATTCAACAAAAGGTTCCTTCCTTCTACAATTTCCCTCATGACAATGATACAAATAATATATATACAAGTGCATACCTGAGGGTACTAACATGATTTCTCCAATGGCACCTGGATGATATCTGTCCTCTTGACATCTTCATGAAGAGGGTAGTCATAGTGTCACCTTTTTGTATCACCGACAATAAGCCTTCCTCTGAAGTATTTTCTTCTTGGAACTTGAAGTTGCTTGATCCATCAAGCTTATCTTTCATCATAGTTCTATTCATCATAATTTTAGATTCTTCACAAACCCTTGTCAATTGGGCTAGAAGACCTAACAACTAGGCTAGCACTTTTAGGTTTTGTTGGACTTATGACTACCAACAATAATCCTTTGAAATATAGGAGAACACTGGTGAGTTGAAGATCTCCTTTAATGAGTTGTAGAAACCCTAATTCTGAAATTTCTACAGAAATTAGCAAAACCCTAGAAACCCTAGGGCCAAAATTTCAAAATGCTCGAAATTTCACTTCGAGAGTCTTTGGAGGTGCGTTGGAGGAGGCCATACTCTCCTATGCCAAAATTATCCCCAAAGTTCAAGTATTAAGGGCTGAAACACCTCATAAAGGAGGGCCATATGGATTTTCTAGAAACCCTAGTAGGGTCGTACGGTTCTGCAGAAAAGAGAGGAGACTGGTAGATGCTTGTGCAATGGGTTATTCAAGATCTATGCTATGAAACCATGTTTATTTTTCAATGAGAAAGGTTTAAGCATGAAGTTCATTCCATTTTAGCATTTTACTTAAACCATAACCAATTATGTTGTAGCAACCAAGATCACAAGAAGAAACACCATGCACAAGTACACAAGAAGTATCCTGGGAAACCCTTCTCAACAAGGGAAGAAAACCTAGCCAAATCCTTTGCTATATTCTTCAAGAGAAATAACTTCACCACCAAGAAAACCTAGCACAAAAGAGGGTGCTTGCAAACCCTAGAAGACTAGCACCCAAGAGAGGTGTGCACTTTTCCCAAGAAGATGTACTTGCTAAAATTTCCAAACTCACACAAAAGGTATGATTCCTCAATGTGGAATTTACCTTTACTTATATTAGACTTGAGGGGTCAACATAAGTGTCGATTGACACAACATGGTCGACTTCTCTATCTCATAATATAACTAATATTAACCAGATTAATTATCTTTTACATTAATTATCAATTACATTAAGGTGGGGTTGACCTGCACCATTTACATTACAATTAGGGTGACATGCAAGTCCGACTCTTGAAAAATATAGCAAGGGATTTCATACACCCACTAGTGCTCAGCCACTAGGGGCACATCCATAGGGATGTCCATATCTCCATATCACAATGTCTCATAGGAGAACCACACTCACTAGTGCTCAACCACTAGGATCATGTTCACCTGTACTCATCCACAAACATGCCCACTCAACATATCTTCTTTCCCACTGCATTACACAGGAGAGTCATCTGGAGTTCATCATCTCAACTCTCTGCTCAGAGGAGGATAATACATCGTCTTCATCTCTGTCTCATGATGATGCACCCAAATCTATGGGAATTCACACGTTCACCTTGTGCTCAGCCACAGGCACGTCCAACTCAACAGTTCTCCTTTCTCACTGCATTACACAGGAGAATCATCTGGAGTTCTTCTCAACTCTTTGTAAGGAGGAGGCCATCACTATGTTCTAGTTCTGTCTTAGATAGGAACCACACACCCATCTCATGGGATCTCTCTCAGGTCGACTCAATCAGTCTATGTCCTGGAGAATGTCTCACACAACTGTAATCATCAACACTCCCTCTCAGCTAGGGAGGCATTCTTCATCATTCCAAGTCTCAAATGGATGTACTTTTAACTTTGTCTTGGCTGTAGTCATAAAAAATCCCTCTCAACTAGGGAGGTATCCTTCACCAAGCTAATTTGGTGAAGATCTCTGCAATCTACTCATGTGTAGGAAGGTACCGCATGTGTACTATGTTTCTCTGCATCATGTCTATGATATAATGATATTTTATCTCAACGTGTTTTGATCTATCATGAAACAATGGGTTCTAAAAGAGCTTTACAAACAACTTTGGTTATCATCATGGAATCCATCTCATGATCAAGTAAATCTGTTAGAATCTTGTGAAGCCACATTGCTTCGCACACTCGATGCTATATACTATGCTTTTGTGGTACTCAAGGCCGCAAAGTTTTGTTTCCTGCTGCACTAGTAAACCATGGAAAAATTCACGGTAAAATAACAACTAGATGTGCTCTTCCGGTCCACTGTAATCTCTTCTCAGTCTGTATCGACATATCCTTGCAAACTCAATTTCACACTTGGAGGCATATCTTAGGCCATATCTAACTGTGCCTCGTGTATATCTCAATACATTCTTTACTGTTATCTAGTGATTTTGCCTCGACTGACTCATGGATTGACTAAGCATATTCACTGCATAGCATGAATTAGGTCTGGTGTTAACCAGATACATCAATGATCAAATAAGATGTGGATTAATCTCGTATGAATCATCATCATTCATTTTCTTCAAATCCATCACGGTGGTTTTGCATTCTGTCATACTGAACTTCTTTAATATTGCCATTGTATATTTTCCTTGACTCAGGAAAATCTCATCGGTCCTCTGTCATACTTCTTGTCCCAAGAAGTAGTGCATCATACTCATATCCTTCATCTCAAAATCATAAGTCAATGCTTACTTGTATCCAACAACAAGGCTTTCTGAATAAGTCATCAAAATCAGGCTCTCTTCACCAACACTGTAATAATACATGTTTAGATCAACAACACTCTTGCTGAAACCCAAACTCATCAAGAATCCATCCATCTGATATAGTTTCCAACTCATGGATGGTAGTACACATGGAAGTGTATCGGGCTTACTAGATCAAGTGTCTCATTATAGACAACTCCCTCTGTTTGTGAGAAACCTATGGCTATAGATATCGCTTTGTATTTCTCGACACTTCCATCTGCTACATGCTTGATCTTATAGATCCACTTGGAAGTCATCACAGACTTCCCTTCTGGTATATGAATATATTATACATCATTCTTTTAATATATACTGGTATTCTTCTGTTATGGCATCTTGCCATACCTGTTCTCATGTTGCTTCTTTATGACAAGAAGGCTCAGAAAAAATGATGTGGCTCATGGCTGAAGAGTAGCTCAAAAAATCTCTTTGTTCTCTCGGGATGTGCCTTGAGAGACTTGTATGTTTCTCTCCCTCCTACAGAGTGAGCCTAGGTAGGCCTTTTATGCCCTACTGCAATATCTCTGAACATATCAACTGGATAAAATGGATCAACTGGAATACTGTCTGTCTCCCTCTGAACTGCTGAAGGGGGAGAAGGTATTGTCTCATTGTCAATATCCTTTTGAGATTCTTTGAATCTTTGAAAGGGTATCTCTTCTTCAGGGACAACATCTCTTCTTGTCTCAATCTTTCTCTGACTAGGGATGTCGATATGGAATTTCTTCTAAGATTCACTATTATCCCATAAATGTATCCTTTCTCCCTGAAGGGTCTAGGTTGGACTTCTTCTCTTTGGGTACATGAAAATATACTGGGGACCCAAATCTCCTGAAGTATTCAATCTCAAGCTTCACTCTGGTGAAGGATTCTTCAGGAGTTATGTTTTTCAAAGTCTGGTGAAGACTCTTGTTTCGAACATATATTGTGTCATGCATGCTTCTTTCCATAGAATCATAGAAGGATTCTGATCATGCATTATTGCATTGGTTGCCTCAATGATGGTTCTATTATTCCTCTTTCTCAAATCGTTTTGACTCCCTTTGAGTCAAGTGACTCCCTCTGAAGGATAAACATCTTCCTTTGTTGTTAACCTATCCAGAACAAGAAAAACAAGAGGAACCAAAACCAGAATATATCCTAAAGGAGAATAATGAGTACATCTCTAGAGTCAAAACAATTTAAGGATTTTTGTCACAACTACAACACCTACTTGTAATGCATAAAACTCTAGAAATATAGGTTAGAGGATTGAAAATTACAAGAATCTAACCTGGAGTCTTCACTTCCAGTGTGTTTTTCCTTTGAATGCATTGAGATCCCTTTGGATCCATGACTTCAACAAAAGGTTTCTTCCTCCTGCAATTTCCCTCATGACAATGATACAAATAATATATATACAAGTGCATACCTGAGGGTGTTGATATGATTTCTCCAATGGCACTTGGCTTATCTCTATCCTCTTGACATCTTTATGAAGAGGGTAGTCATAGTGTCACCTTTTTGTAGCACCCACAACAAGCCTTCCATTGAAGTCTTGTATTATAGGAACTTGAAGTTGCTTGATCCATCAAGCTTATCTTTCATCATAGTTCTGTTCATCATAATTTTAGATTCTTCACAAACCCTTGTCAGCTGGGCTAGAAAACCTAACGTCTAGGCTAGGCTATCACTTTTAGGTTTTATTGGACTTATGACTACCAAAAATAAGCCTTTGAAAGATAGGTGAACACTGGTGAGATGAAGAGCTCCTTCAATGAGTTGCAAAAAACCTAATTCTTAAATTTATGTAGAAATTAGCAAAACCCTAGGGCCAAAATTTCAAAATGCTCGGAATTTCACTTTGAGAGTCTCTAGAGGTGCATTGGAGGAGGCCGTACTCTCCTATGCCAAAATTAGTCCCAAAGTTCAAGTATTAAGGGATGAAACACCTCATAAAGGAGGGTCGTATAGATTTTTTGGAAACCCTAGGAGGGCCATATGGTTCTGTAGAAAAGAGAGGAGATTGGTATATTCTTGTGCAATGGGTTCTTCAAGACCTATACTCTGAAACCATGTTGATTTTTCAATGAGAAAGGTTTAAGCATGAAGTTCAGTCCATTTTATCATTTGAATTAAACCATAACCAATTATGTTACATCAACCAAGATCACAAGAAGAAACACCAAGCACAAGTACACAAGAAGTATCCTGGGAAACCCTTCTCAACAAGGGAAGAAAACCCAGCCAAATCCTTTGCTATATTCTTCAAGAGAAAGACCTCCACCTCTAAGAAATCCTAGCACACAAGAGGGTTCTTGCAAACCCTAGAAGACTAACGCCCAAGAGAGGTGCACACTTTTCCCAAGAAGATGTACTTGCTGAAATTTCCAAACTCACACAAAAGATATGATTCCTCAATGAGGAATTTACCTTTACTTATATTAGACTTGACCTGTAAACATAAGTGTCTATTGGAACAATAGGGCCGACCTATGTATCTCATAATATAATTAATATTAACCATATTAATTATCTTTTACATTAATTATCAATTACATTAAGGTGGGGTCGAATTGTACCATTTACATTACAATTAGGGGTACAAACATGTCTGACTCTTGAACAATATAGCAAGGGATTTCATACACCCACTAGTGCTCATCCACTAGGGGCACATCCATAGGGATGTCTATATCTCTATCTCACTACGTCGCACATGAGAACCACACTCACTAGTGATTAGCCACTAGGATCACGTTCACCTGTGCTAATCCACATGCACTTCTACCTAATAGATCTTCTTTCCAACTGCATTACACATGACTGTCATATGGAGTTCATCATCTCAAATCTCTGCTCAGAGGAGGCTAATACATCGTATTCATCTATGTCTCATGACGATGCACCCAGTTCCATGGGAATTCACACGTTCACTTTGTGCTCAGCCACAAACACGTCCAACTCAACATATATCCTTTCTCACTGCATTACACAGGAGAATCATCTGGAGTTATTCTCAACTCTCTCTAAGGAGGAGGCCATCATTACGTTCTAGTTTTGTCTCAGATAAGAACCACAGTCCCATCTCATGGGCTGTCTCTCAGGTCGACTCAATTAGTTTGTGTCCTGGAGAATGTCTCACGCAACTGTAATCATCAACAAGCCACTCATGGAAGCAAATAAGTAGCATGGATGCAAAGGTTATGTTCAGGAATCGAGTTTGAGCAGAGAGATATGAAGATAAGTTGAGAAAATCAAAGCACAATATTTCTGGCAAAAAACCCAACTTATCATTCCAAGACTAAGCATATTGATGTACAATACCATTTCGTGATAGGCATGGTGGAAATCAACAAGGTGCTGTTGGAGAAAGTAGACATGTTAGAAAACATAACAGACTCTTTGACCAACTCTGTGAGTGATGTGAATTTATCTTTTTGTAGAGAGGAGATGGGAATTTCTACCCTGGGTCTATGAACGAGAGTTCACAAATCTCCCGGTTTCAGCAAAGAAGACAACAAGTGGGAGAATGTTGGGTTGTTATATTCTTTGCAGTGAATGTCTAGTCGAGGTGGATCGACTGAAAATGAAAGTCGAAGGTCAAGGTGGTTCGACTGGGTAGAGTCGAAGTTGAAGTAAGTAATTGATAGAAATTCAAAGAGATCAACCGACAAGAGGTCGACATGTGGGTGTATGGAAACCGACTAAAGAACGAATGGAGGTCGACTGATAATCGACTGGTAAACCAATTGAAGTCGACTGTAACAAAATCTCAAGATTCATGGGATTTGTAGCCAATGATTTGGATGGATCTATAACCATTTTTTGGCCGCCTTTCTTTAGGTTTTTTCCTACTATAAATCCTATAAACAAGGTGTGTTGTAATGATGTAAAAGCTAATATTTAGAGAAATCATTTTAGAGGTTGCTCGTCATGTAGATGTAAGCCGAATTGGATATAGGGTTGTTCTTGTGTAAATAAAGAAGGTATGATGTCGATTGTGTCTTAGGTGTAGATGAAGGTTAGGAATGTAACCTTCTATTTTGAATGAATAAGACAACAAGAGAGAAAAACGCTCAAGGAATGATGGTTTTCTCATTTGGGTTTCTAGGGTAAAATATCTGTATACTATGTGTTTGCTTTGTCATTTACTTTCTTGATTAAATATTTCTTCCTCTCTTCTACTAGGTTTAGTGTGGAAGTGTTTCTCATTTCCTAACAATAAGTTATGAACATTTGTTGGAAGATTACATGAGTGGATTAAAATAAGACATTAAACATGAGCTTTTCTTAAGACATTTACTCATAATATTCAAGCCAAGAATAAGGCTACACACAAGTCTACCATTGGAGCATACAAAGGAAGCAAATACTGTTTTGGGGTTCATAAGACAAGCATACCTCAATTGTTAAGGTTGATACCTCAGTAAATGGATGAAATAAGAGAAAAGGGACTATGTTTCGATTGTGACAACAAGTACAATAAGGGGCATAAATGCAGTGAGAATAAAGTATTCTACATAGACAATGAAGAGGAAGAAGATCAAGAATTGGAACCATCACAAGATATAGAGCTAGAAGAGACTACTCCAATGATATCTCATCATGCATTTTTCGACATTAGTACTCCACAAACCCTTAAGATAGAAGGATATATAAAAAATACAAATGCAACAATGTTGATTGATTATGGTAGTACCCATAACTTCTTCAATTAAAAATTAGCAAAAGATATCAATTGCTTCGTATATCCAACACTAGAGTTTCAAGTAATGATTGTAGATGGAGGTACCATAAATTTTTCAGGGAAGTGCTGTAGTATTAAGCTCAATATGGGGCAGTATTTATTGGATAGTCCCATTATTGCCATCAAAATGGTTGGTGTTGATGTTGTATTACGGGTCTAATGGTTACAATCATTGGGAATAATGGCCCTTAATTTTCAATATCTTTTCATGATATTTTCCTCAGAAGGAAAGGAATTTGAGCTTAGAGGTCCAAGGGAAATCCTCTAAATTGATAAGCTCTAACAATATGACAAAATTACTCAAAAAGGGACACCATGGTGTAATTGCACAATTGTGCTCACTAGATGATCAAACATCTATGGCCTCTGCTCCAATGGATCTCCAAAAAGTTATCAACAATCATTCCAAGGTATTTGGAGAGATGCCTAAGGGTCTTCCACATGCTCAATATCACTCCCATGCCATTCATCTGTGACCAGGAAGTGTACATATAATCTTCTATGTTTCTTGCTTAAATAAGATAATCAGTGACAAGATCCCAGTGAAAATTATTTTATGAGAGATTAATGGAGAAGGGAAAATCATACTGGAACCAGAAACATTCCTTGAAATAGGGATTAAGAAGCTGTGAAACAGAGAAATTACTGAGTACCTCGTCAAATGGAAGAACCTAACAGCGGAAGAGGCCACACGGGAAGATGATTTCTTCATGCAAACACACCTGCGGTTGTCAAGTGTTGAGGACAACACTTGTTTGAAGGCGAGTGGCATGTTAAACCCTAGAGAAAGCCTCATACAAAGCCCCATGTTATGTATAAAACCCCTTATTAAGCCCTAGATATTGAATTATTACATTTCTAGTGTTATATTTGTATGTCAGTTAGAACCATTCATAGCACCATTTCATTATAATTTTACATTTTGTCTCCTATATATTAACAAGGAGACATTGTCTTATGATCATCTTATCTAATATGATATTGTATTATAAATTGGATATATTGTAAAAGGAGGTTTCCCCCTCGAAGTGGACTCTAATCATTGACTTTTTATCATTTTAAGGCGTTAGACCATAACATACTGTGCTTGCACATAAGGCTCATCAACTATCCTAGATTTAAAGAGCATCACTTGCCTCCTTAAATGAATATTTAGACCTCTCAGATAATTGAGGAGTACATTTAGGTTCTTCAGAGATATACCCAACATAATATCCATTTTTCTAAACTTGGTGGCATACTCTTGCACACTTATCCCTTGCTTCTACCAAAAGTAATGCCAATAGATCCACTGCTCCTCTTCATACGCATTAGGGTAGAACTCATACTTAATGAGTGTTTTAAACATCTCCCACTTAGTTACTAGGGGATCACCCACTAGCCTAAGCATCTCTATGCAACTTTCCCACCAAGTTTTGGCATCACCCTCTAACTTTAGTTGGGAATTTGAAATATTTTTCTCTTCTCCTATGTTATGGAAATGTTGACGGGGGGAAATTCCCTTTATCAACAACAAGGGTTACCCTCGATGAGAAGTCCCAATTATACCTATCACCATTTGGAGTAGGGAATCCATCTATATTTTGGACTGACAACCATTTCTAGTTTTGGGTTTACCGGTTGCGGCCCGACCCACAAATGATGGTTTCTAAGATAGGGAATGAAATGCAACCAAATAAGATGCATGCATCTGAATGAAACTAAGGTAACTAGAAAACAAACATAGAACCAAACATGTCCCTATCAATGGCCCGTGGAATATTTCACATAGAGTAAAGACAAGAATATGAATAAATAACTGTAAACCCAAAATAATCTATCATTTAAACAAATGTTTACAATCCTCTGTGTCCTATGCTCACAAATTTAGATAAATATTCCATGAAGAACATAAATAAGAATGTAGCAAATCATACATAAGAATAGTTTGTAATACAAAGTACATCCTTACACAACCCAAGTGCTGAGCAAAATGCAATAGAATAGTCAACAACATCCACAACACAAGAATCAAAGTTCTCCAGAAAATAGCTTGGCCAAACAAGCTTCTCCTCATTAAAAGTTTCAACAACAATACATTGAAGCTCCAAGAGCCAAAAACCCTATATTCGGATACAATCCCCCTATTTATTGAAATTCAGCTCGACCGTTGGCCTTTCACCTTCATGACTTTTGACCTTCCATTTGCAAACTTTCGTCCTTATCCTCTTTGGAATGATGAGGGAATAATGACAACATAAATGTTTATAATTTAATATATATCATACATCATATGCATTTACATTTTGAATTTTCCTTTTAGTGATGGTGGTCCATCAAGGGTTTTATCCCTAGTCCGCCTCATGATATGTGGTGAATGACCTGGACACTAGGGGATTTCTCTTGCTTCTATGATTTTGTTGTTGCTGTTGCTACTGCAACTTATCTATCATCCTCTGTTGTAGATCACATTTGCGAGAGCCCTACTACGTACTGGAAGCTTCTTCTTTTCTTGATGTAGAACATATGTATCTCTGTAGTTTATTTCCTTCACATATCACATATCTAGACTATTTAGTATGATCATTTTCCAACGCTAGTACTTGGCACCATTCAACACAAGATATATGAGTTGCTAAAGTACAATATCGAAATATACTTTAAAACTATGGATTTTAACCTACATGCATGAACAATTAACTGAGTGAGAATTTTATATGTGCTTCCCCGAGTTCGGTTCCTAGTCCCTCTGATTTTGATTGAAGTACCATGTCATTTGAGATTCTTGACTGTCATCAAGGTGCTAGTGTTCAATCTTGAAAATTATGAAAATTGGTTGGAAATATCCTAAATCTTGTAATTGTGAAGTTGTAGAACTCGAGGAGACCTTTCCAATGGTATAAAGAACATTTGAAACATGCCCTGCCGACATGGTGTATCTAAAGTGAAAGTAGGTTCTCTGCCAACATGCTCCGTGTCGGTAAGGATCAAAGATTCTGTTTTGGTGCATCTGTGATAAAAAAAGGATCTTTTGTTGGTTTACAGATGGTTGAGGAAAGTCTTGTAAATTCGAGGATGTCTTCATCGACGCTAAAATTGCATTTGATCATTGCAATGTTAGAGTTTAGACCACATTTCAATATCTTCATGTCAAAGGTAAAATCTCATTTTAGTTTTTGGTGCATTGAATGGTCAATGTGGCGAAGGTTGAGAGCCTTTCGATGTGGTTGTTTCGAAGGTCAAATTACATTTCAATGTTGTTGAGCGCACTGGGTGAAGGTTGAGAGCCTTTCGATGTGACTGTTTCAAAGGTCAAATTAAATTTCAATGTTGCTGAGTGCACTGGGTGAAGGATTGGTTCGAGTGATCGTGCATTGGTTTGATTCCATGTTTAAACGTGAGATTCATTTTGAGGGGGAGGGAGGGGGGGTTAACAATCACTCCCTCTTCCTCAATCCTTAATGCATTATGTGTTAGAGAATTAAAAAAGGGGGGGGGGTGAATGGGCCACCCCCTACCTCATGTTTAATGTATAAACAACAAAAAAAGGTGGGAGGGTGGATGGGTAATGTCCACCCCCCCCCTCTCACCAAAATCATCTTATTAAACTATGCCTCAAAACACCTGTCAGGTGAATGCTCTTTTCCACATAGACGTTGAAAAATTATTTGATGGTGTTGTATCATAGGTGAACTCATGTTTTTGGCTATTGTATCAGCACCCAATCACTCATACAATTCCAAAATGTGGTGAAGTTATATCCCTATTTTATCTTCGATTCAATAAATGGCATTATATCATGTTATGTTTTTTGAGTCATGGTTTTAGTTTGTGAGAAGGAGAACATGTTTATACAAGCTTATGTAGAGGGATGTGAAGTATTTTTTAAATACACAAAGGAAGGGGGTCGCGTGGCGCTATGGACCCTCCCCCTCCCCCTCTGATGTCAACTCTTGAACTCGTGTTTCAATGCTGCTATATCAACACACGATCCATGTTTAACTGCCGATATGTAGGCAAGGGTCATGATATATTAGTTATAAAATGTTAGAAGGGATGCATTGAGGTCTAAGTAAGGGGAGGGGTGGTTTGGATGAGGCCTCTCCCTCCCCTTCACATTATCTAAGTCAATTAAAGTGGCATGTGTGGGATTAGGCCTCACTCCTATCCATGTTAAACCTAAATCCATTAAACACCAAATGAAACCCCCCTTTTAATTGTTTTAATTAGAAATGCCTTTTTTTTTGTTTTCCTCATTCACATTTAAATTTAAATTATTCTTAAATTAATTTAAATTAAAATAAAATTTCATTTAAAAGCATTTTTGTTTAGCATGACTCAGTGTATGGGAATGAATCAACACAAAATTGCTAACTAATGTTTACTATCGTTAAAGGGGATTTTGAACCTACCCAACATGATTTCAAAGGTCGATATCTCACTCATACAATATCTGATTGGAGGGTCATTTTTTGTGATGCGGACAACATAGGAAGAGATTTCCAGTGAGAGGCCTTACCATGTCATTCAAACATTTCAGTGATTTCATAGTTAACGAGGTTGGCTTGGCGGGAAATCATTGGAGATATTTCAGGCACTTTTGGGCCTCGGATTTTGATTATGCTAGTGATGTTGGAATCATAATCCCACAAAACATAACATTAGCCTCTTTCGGGGATGAAAAAAACACTTTGATCAATACCCAAAATTGTGGGCAAATGCGTTTTTTAATGAAAGTTCGAGCCCCATTCTCACCATTGATTCACTTGAATTTAGTTATGTCAGTTTCTGAGGCATTCGTATTATATAGGATCTTAATCCATCCATTGAAATTGAGGTCATCTATCAGTGGTTGAGAAATATTATCTCGTGAGAAAAACCAACCGAATTTTAGAGCGCCTGACACTGAGTATGTGACATGAGTACCAATTCTTCTCAGAGATGCAATTCAAAGCCAACCTATGTCTTTTAGATGCTGCAATTGACCCACCTCATAATAAATGCCACTTTCATAATCAACGTTAGTCATAAAATCAAGAGGCACAAAACATATGCTTATATGATATGTGTAAGGGAAGCTGCTAGTGACACAAACATATTCACCAACATTATCATAATAGTCAATTGTGACTGTGACATGACATTAATCAACATCAATAGGAGATTAGCATTAGTCATCCAATCAGACTCAAAATTCTTAATTGTTGGGAATCGAAAGAACCTGATTAATGGGTGCAACGAAAAGGATCCGAGTTGGAAGAAAATAAGAGAGGTCTTGAGATGCGAGTTTCTCATCGACATGGTCTATGCCGGTGAGAAAGCAAGTTTACTGCCAATATGCCTAGTTTTGGTGAGGGATGGACATCTTCTTGTTGACATATCGACAAAAGAAGAGGAAATACGCCCCAACAAGGAGTGTATCGACGAAGATAGAAGAAGCTTGTTGATACATTGTGTATCGATGAGAAATAGAGGAAGCTTACTGAAATATTATGTATTAGTGAAGAAAAAGGAAGCTCATTGTTACACTGTGTATTGACATGATAGATTGATCTTCAAAATTGCTGAAAATGGTAAATTATGGAGAGTAAGATGAGATTCTTGGGCTTTGACATTTACATGAGAGAGTCTAAAAGTTTTTCTAGTATAAATTTTTTAATAGGGGGCCAATTTATTCTCTTAGAGAAATGGTGAATAAAATAAATTAGGGAGGTTGTTGTATTGGCACAACAATTGGTGACACACTGGGCGAAGCCAAAATCTATGCTAGTATTCCCTAATGTATGAGCAAAAAATGTAGAGGGTCATATTCTTACTTTTAAGATTAGAAATTCTGGAATAAAAGTGCAACCAATACCTGAAAGGTTTCATCGTGGTCGGCTCACTAGTGATTCTTACATGTCATCTAATAGAGCTCATCTGCTATAAAGAGGGGATAAATTGTGATGACATTTATTTCCTTAAACTGTGTTGACGATTCAGGTTGGTATCTCTATCATGGGGTTGATATAGGTTTGGGATATAAAAATATTTTCATCACGTGCATATATATTATCCCTCAGGTGTTTCTCCACTACCCGTGAGCATCCATAGCCCCGATGGAGTCACAGACCTTGCTTCGCTGCCAACGAGCATCCATAGCCCCAACGAAAATATTTGCATGTCCCCTAGTTTAATCAAGTTTTCTTTCCCATTCCTTCCTAGTTTATTTAGCGTATTCTTAGCATCAGGTGGATGGGGAAAGAAATGGAATTATTTTATCCTGATAGGGGATGACTGACAACTATTGATATTTACTTTTCATATTTTCTAGACCTGGATAAATCAAGTTATCCCTTTTTTATTTTCAGCCTTTAGAGTTTGACACTTCACCTTTCACATGAGCAATTTCTTAGTGTATGGATGGTTCCCCTATTACATGGGATCTTCTTGCCAACCAACATGCAATATTAACCATTGATTAACCATTCTATTAAGTCATGGTCTAATTTCTGTCATAATATTTCAAAATAGTTCTAATTCATACTCAACAAAGACCTCTAGTTCAACTCATGAGCTAGGAAAGATATGCAAGTTGATTCATGCACGTTTCCAGTGAAATCGGTGATTCCTGTATGAGAAAAAATAAGGTTAGATATCTATATGTCATCAACATGATCATGAGTCTAAAAAAAATGAATCTAGAGAATGAATTGCTTTCAAGGGAAGAGAGGATAGGGAATGAAAGAGAGCAGTCATATTCTGGATTATAAGATATTTACTCAGTCCAAAACCTGCTACAATTGAAAAATGAAGCCTTAGATAAATGATGACTAATTTAAGATATGCATTCAACAAGGAATATTATACTGAAAAATAAATCATGAATGTCAGTGTTTCCAATAACTTTAAGATGTTCATGCATCCCAAAACAACAAGTGGTTTTGCAGCCTCTTGAAAATTCTAAACCTTGTGAAAGATTATATGTATATCATTTTGTTTGAATGGGCTTTGACAATAGGATGGAAGAGAAATAGATTTCACATATTTTGTTTCTCGAATCTTGTCAGCTCATCTTCATAGCCTTGTGCTTCAAGAAGTAAGGACTGGAAAGAGATTCTGGTTTTTCTTCTTCAATGAATTTTCTCTAGGCATGCGATATCTTCACTCACTCTCTACCTCTTCCAATTCTAAAACTTATTCTGCAACATGGCATGCTCATTTCCTCACTAGTTCAAGTGAGGCATACAATATCAACTAGAAAATTGTACCTACATGGACAAACCATTTAAGACATGAGGTTGATTTCATCCCAAAATTTTTCAGAAATGAAAAGGCCTTTAAGAAAATCATGTGCAGAGAACTAAAAGTTGAATCTAAAAACAAGTTCATGAATAAAGTTCTCATCATATCAAATTTTTTGAAGCCATTGTTTTTCCTCGATCCATGCCCTTCTCTTCAGGTGAGGAAAATATCCAATGAGATAGGTCTGCACACATGCGAAAAACAAATATCATCAATAAAACTAGAAACCAATGATATGAATTTCTTTATTAGCCATTTTCAAACACAAATGATTAACCAATTAGTAAATCTGACTAAAAGCAATGTTAACTAAGATAATTTCCCCCCGAAAAAACATATTTGCGTAGATCTCATAACATAAATGAGAACTTAAGCCTGTTTCTGAGCTGGCATGGAACACTAAACCAAAATATGATGCTTCGACTAAGTGAGGAACCATACCTATTCGGATGCATTAAATTAAATCGTGAATATTACCAATTTTCTGTTGCCAAGATCTCAATAGAAAGGTGGAGTCCACTACCTTGAATGTTTGTCTATTGAGTGGAAGTCCCCTTTTGGGAAACAATTGACTCTGGCTATTATGACCACCAATTATACCCTGTAGTAGTGCATTTTGAGAACCGATTCTTGATGATCACTATCTGAGAGGATTCAAACCATGGGCCATTTTTTAGAGGTCATCGTTCTTGAGTCATAATGTTCTTTCTCTGCTGAAAATATTCATCAAGGAACTGTTGTTAGCACTCCTTCAATTGTTATCTCTTTGAAATTAGGTTGTAGATAATTTATGGTAGGATTTGAATAGGTTCAATCTCTGAGATTGAGGTAAGTATCCACATCATGCATGTAAATGGAAACGAAAGAGCGAGGCTACTTATAACACTTTTCCTCTTGGAATTCCCCTCAATATGGAATTGCAGACCAACATGTGATACTTAAGTAAGAAAATGTGTAGCCTAATGTATGGTTCATGTTTTTTGTACTTGGTTGAGCTTTACTGTGAGTTTCATGACTTGGCTCAGATGTATCTGCTCATTTGACAATTGAAAATTCCCATTCCAAAATCAATAGAAACATCATGATGCAAAACCCCTAGTGAGATCAAGGTTATGGTAATCAAATCAATGAACTTCATGAGAAAACTAAAATAAGATCATATTAAGAGAAAACTAATGAAAACCATTCAGCCATCCCAAGTCAAAATATATTTCATCATATTATTTGAAGAGTAGAGAAATAAAATGGATAGTCATATCGAGAAGGTTAAATTTGAGTCAAAAGAGATTCAAAAGACATGCCTTCAAACTTCAAGAAGCATGAAAACACTGTAAGTCAAGATACCAAAGTCATCAAAGGAAGTCACCTGATCTAAAAAATACTATGTAGGTATTATGAGATCTAGCTTTCTGGAGATTGATCTTTGCAATGATAGTGTTCCAATAAAATTTCACCCTTATATCGGACAAGTATAATGATGAAACAATGAATTTCATCAACTTGAGCTCACAGGACCAAGCAACATATATCTATCTTGTCACCCAAGATGATTAGGAAAATTATTTGACCTTAAAATTCAAACTTAAGTGCTTGTTGTGCAATAGATAAAATTAAATTGTTTGTGTGTGTGTACTTTGTAACCTTCAATATTTCCAAGATACTCAAAATAGTCAAAGGGAAACTAAAACTTGATGTTCTGTTACCATAGGTACATTCTAGAGGTGACATACACTATTTCTTTTCCCCATAAATGAAAACAACTTTTATGACTGGAAAGGAATGTATGATTCAAAATTTTTAGGCATATCCCATTCATAGAGGAACAAATACTTGATGATTATACTCGACCTACACCATTATGATAGAGTTAAGGCACAATGATCACAATCTGTTATAGGATTTTGAATTTCTTCTGAACAATTCAATGATCTACCCTTTATATTATTTAAATCATCTCATCATAAATAGATTATGCCTATAGAAAAACATACATGTTGAGAAGGTTTGTAACCAAAATTTAGCTCACTAGTATTTATTTCAAGAGCCACGAGAATGGACCCATGATACCGCTACATCGATCCGTTGGTCTGGAAGCTTTTGTGAGAAACATAACCATCGAAAGATTGATCATCAAGGATTGCAAAGCCATTTTCGATGATGAACAACAAGGCCATGAAAATATGAAATGATTCATTTCCAAGGACCTTAACACCATTTCTCCAATGCAACCATTGAAGGAACTCCAGTCCACTAAGTGGAAATTTTTTCAAAAAGGATTCCTCTAACCAGGCTTCCATCCTCCCCGAACTGTAAAGTATTCTACAACAAATAATTTTTCAGTAGCTCAGAATCGTAATCTTCTTGTTTGTTGTTGTCCAGCTATCAATGTTAAAGTGAATGCTACTGAAGCAAATTAATCTTTCTCAAAGGATTATGCACATGTTTTCCAACATAGTTACCAACTTAACGAAAACTCTACACAGTTCTCGTTTTTTTGGGTGTCACATTTTTTACCCCATTTTTAAAAATGGTGCTACCGGTAGCACCCCCCCTCCCTTTTTAGGTGTTTTTTTGATATTTTAAATTTTCTGATCCATAAAGTTTCCACATTATTTTTTTAAATGCTTATTTTTCATTTATTTTCAAAATTTTTTAATTTTTTTTCAACGATGTTTTTAGTCATTTTTCCATGCTTCTTTCAATCTTAAAAATATTTTTTACCATTTAGTTTTTTGAAATTAATATTTTTCATATAATTATTTCTCCTTAATTAATTTATGGTTCCATACTTTTAAAATATAGTGGAAAACATAATTTTTAACAAATTGTTTACCTTTAGTTCAATACATATAAAATAATTGTAGTTAAATAACAATATTTTTTAATATTTAGCAAAAAAATATACATTTTACAGCCATACATAATAAAAAACCTATACATTTTGGTACCTATTCGTTTAAAATAACATGTCAAATAAAACATTTTTATGGACATAACTGAACAAAAAAATTGAAAATTTTATAAAAAATTAACATTTTTTTTTCTCCATATTTTTATATATTTGAAGCAAAAAAATGACAACATTTAATAAAAATTTCCTTAGTATAGTGATTCACATACAAATAAAAGTAAAAAGAAAACAATAAAAAATATTCATCATAAAACAATAATAGATACATATTCATTCTTATTTTAAAATCTGAAAGTCAAAACATTACAATTATCGCTGATAAAAAATTTGCAAAATTGAGCATCATCTTCAAGGGCATCTTAGAACTAATCATTAATATCATATATCCCAAATTCATTGTTCTCAACAAACACATTATCATCTTCTTCAACATCATTTTATTCTTCCATTGTGTCATTTTGCTCTTCCATTGGGTCTTTGATATCCACAAGTTCTCCAAAATGATCCTTTCCAATCAATCATCCTAATGATACTTGAGGTTCCTTTGACATTTTTTCCACCTTTGATTCACCAAAATATCCCGTCCTCAAGCCAATTTCTTGCATTTCATCTAGAAGAGCTGGAATATCATTAATTCTTTGTTGAATAAAACTACACTGTATTGGGTCACTTTCAATGGCTATGCAATTTCTTCCTTTTTGTAAGCAACACACTAATGTTGTACCTAATCACAAAATACAAAATAAATAATGAAGTTAAATACTGTAAAAAGACATAAATTAAAAATAATATAAGATTGAAGTATGATTTCATAAATGTTAGATCATAATTCTTACCTGAACCCGAGAACAAATCCAAAACCCAATCTCCTTCATTTGAAAATGTATCTATAAGATAATTAATTAATGCTTGAGGTTTTTGATAAATGTTAACCATCTCTCATTTCAAATATTTTTCCTCATATGTTAGCTTTCTAACCACAACATTGTAAACCAATAAAATACTAGGCTTCCCTCCATCCTTTAAATGGACAAGAATATAATTATAAGAATCATCTTTTGTCCACGTTGCAAGATGTATACTCTCAAAATCATGTTTAAATGGTTCTCTATTGGAGCTCTGAATATTAGGCTTGTGTCTGTAACATAAATAAGTGCAAATTCAATTAACTTGTGAATTAATAAAACTGATTTCTAATCTTAATAACTAAACATACATTTTCAATATCTTACCAAATAAGTTGCATCCTTGTCTTTTCTTTTCCCTTAAAGCTTGATTGTACTAATCCTTGTTGCGTGTTTGAATGAAAAACCAGAAATCTCCAAAATGGTGATGTCGTGACTTTCATAAATCCCATAACCACTTTATTGAAAGCTTGGTAAGTATAAGACTCAATATCATATCCATTGTTTTGGATATTATAACCATGAGGGATATCCACAATAACTAGGGAATATTGTTTTTAGGAACAATATTTGCAATTTGTTCACAATCACCTAATATCACTTTATACTGAATAGTATCGAGCTCATTCCAAATGTAGTGATCAAGGGTGTCATCAAGTTCAACAGTTTGAACACGTCTCCTTCTTTCTCTTTCAAGCTTGGAGTTTTGAATAAAACTTTTGAAGGTTTCAGGCACTCCATCTGCATTCTTCTTTGGCATCTTTAATGAAACAAACAAACATACAATTATATATCTATAACTATTAAAATAAAAATAAATTAACCTACAAACGAATAATATGAATGTAATAAATCAACATACCTTTTTGAATGCAACAAAAAATTATTTCAATACTGGTGTAGAGCTTGAATTTGAATAGTTGAGTTTAACATCATTCCAACTTTCTTCATTCAACATCTTAACCATTTCCTCTTGTATTCTCATATACACCTTGTGACTAAATAAATAATGTTATAATGATATATATAAAAAAATACTTAGAACATTGATATGTTAAATTGAAAAAAATAATTTTCTTGTCCTAACATAAATAAAAATAACTCAACAAACTTACTTTTTAAATTCATCACACATTTCTTCCATTGACAATTCACCCAACCTTACATGTGATAATACATCTATGATAAGTTTCTCATCTTTCACTCCTTGTATCGTTCTCCAAGGTGCTATAGCCATATTTTCTGACAGATTTGTGATTTTAGGACCTGTCTTACTTGTGCTACATATTAATGGTTTAACATTCTTAACTCTATGATTTTTTATACTAATATTTTCCCATATAATGAAGATCTCATCTATCAAATCCCATACCTGTCCAGTTCTAAATCCCAATTGAAAATAACTATCCACAACTCTAAGTAAATCACTTCCTTTGCAATTTTTTTCTTTTGCATTTTCATCATCAATTGGGAAGCTTATTTCCATACAACATTGCTTCCGAATCTTGGCATCAACATTTGATCTCTCCCCACGACATATTTCAAAAAACTCATTATGAATAAATCTCACCCTTTGAATGAAAGTCATGGGCATTATGTACTCATTATTTGTGTTATGATCCCATGCCAATAACTTTTCTTTTAAATATGTTAAACGAACATAAATTATGCATTTGACTGTCTCAAAAAGAGGATTATTGAGATATTCTTGCATCAATTCTATTCCAGCCTCTACAAAATGATTTCCTCCAATCACATAATATTTGTAGTCAAAACGTTTTGATCTATCAAATTGTTCCTTCCTAGAAATTTTCATTGGGTCAACAAGAACTAAGTAGTCAACCACATGTGCATATGGATTGTACCTAATCAATGCTTTCAAATTGTGAATATGCAAGTGATGCGATTTTCTAATTTGATATTTTTCTTTCTCTTCTGTGGGTTTATAAATTTGCTTCACATTCAACTGAAATGTATGGCCATCATCAACTAAGTTCGCTGTCCTCAATCTATTTTGAATGAAATTTTGTGTTGTTTTCATAATACCATCCTCTATATCAACACCTGGTGTTATTATTTCTCTGCTACCTTTAGGAATTTCATTATAATATTCAGAGCTAACGATGGCTTTTTCGTCATCAACAACATTTTATTTCTTCCTCTTATGATTTAAATGGGTTTGATCTAAATCAACGATTTCTTCATAATCAATAGGAATGCAATCATCATCGACCATTGCTCTTTTGTGTTTATCTTATTTTTTTTTTTTGCAAGGAGTGATAACTTCATTGTGATTAATCTCAACAAAATCTTCATTTGAAGTTTCCTCATTTTCAAATGTAACCTTTTTAGGATTTCTAGAATGAGGACTTTTCTTTCTTCTTTCATGTTCTTCTCTGTCTACTCTTACAACTTCAACC
>SNQJ01S0083434.1:42255-77130 GCA_010110895.2 Picea sitchensis | reverse complement strand
ATCTACTATTTTCACCATTCATGTAGCTTGCATAGTTATTCCTTTCATTGATTCTACAATTGATTGCCTTGTGTCCAAAATTTCCACAAGTATAACAATGTCCAAGAAAGAAATTTTGATACCTGGGTGTAAATGATCTTCTTTGTAGTGTGGTCCATCTGGGTTCACGATCTATTCTTCTGTAGTTTCATTCATAATGATTACTTTCATACTTGATGGGAGAGGATCTTCTTGATGTCTCATTCCTTTTGAATTCTAGTTTTCTATCGTGTTGTTCAACTTGTTATGGAGTGTTGGTTTCATCATTTTCAACTTCCTTCTCTTGTTTTGTTGTCTTCAAACTGTCATTGTATCCTAGTCTTGTCTTGTCATTTGGATATCTTTGACTGCTAAGGATCTCATCTATTTTTTTAGTGCTTTTTTCAAACTTCTTCAACTTTTTTGTTGTCAATAGTAGCTCCCCTTTTGTGTGATCCAATTTTGCTTTCAATTTCTAATAATATTCTAATTGTTCCTTCAAGCTATTAATGGTCTTTTCAAGATTGTAATTCTCTTCTTCAGAACTACTCAATTCACCTTTTAGTATTATGTTTGTGTTTCTAAGCTTGCTATTTTCAGTTTCAACATGCTTCAAATTTTCAAGATTCTCATCTTCTTGTTCACTCTCTGCATTGTCTTTGTATCCCCAAAAGGAATCGAGGTTGGTTTCTTCATCTAAATATTCTTCACACATGATTTCTTCTTCTTTAGAATTCTTATGATCATCATCCTGGGTTTCTTGGGTTATGAAGAGGACTTCTCCTCCATCATTATCTTCTTCATCACTCCCATTTGAGGAGATTTCATCATCCTTGGAGTAGAAGCTCTTTTTATTGTTGAGACTTCTCTTTTTATAGTAAAAGTTTTCAACAATATGTCATATTCTACCACAATTAAAGAATTTGAGAGGAGACTTACCTTTGTATCTTCCACTTCCTTTCTGGAACCTTCTTACGAAATTTGTTATTTCTTCATCAAGGTCGTTATCCTTGTATTTTGTCTTCTTTATGGCTTTAAAGGATGCTTCATTGTTTGTTTGGTCACTTTCTGTACCTGTTCTCATTTCATATTCCATAAGAGTCCCATGTAATTCATCCATTGTCATTTTGGTCAAGTCCATAGTTTCTTCAATGGCAGAGACCTTAGCATCATACTTCAAGAGAAGTGATCTCAACACTTTTTGTAAAACCAACGATTCATCGAGATCTTCACATAATCCTCTGATAGAATTAACAACTTCAACAACTCTAAGAAGATAGGTTGCAATATCTTCCTTTTCATTCATCTTCAAATTTTCAAATTCTGCTCTATGTCATTGAAGCTTGACCTTCTTAAATTTTGGATCACCTTCGTAGATATTCTTGAGTTTGTCCCATACCTCTTTAGCAGTGTTTCATCTCATCACTTTGCTAGCAATGGTTGGTGCCAATGCTGCTAGAATAACGCGTATGGATTTTGAATTACAACTCATAAGATTCTTCTCATTTGGATCGGTTGGAGCATTATTTGGGATTACATAGCCATTTACAACTAAGTACTAAATGTCTACTCCCAAAGCCATTAGGTAAGTTTTCACTCTATCACTCAAGTATGCATAATTTTTTCCATCCAATTTTTGAATCCCATTTGAAATGTGCTCATGGTCATCCATCTCTGCTCAGGATTTTCCTTCCAGTGGTTAAATTGTTCTGAAGGCAACCTGGCTTTGATACCAATTGTTGATACTGAGAGGGGGGTGAATCAGTATCAAGTACAATTTAAAACCTTTTCAACTTATACTTAAACCATTCAACTATATCCAATGAGCAATGAAAAATAGTATGTTAAGAACCAAATATCAATATAGCATAGAAAAACCTCAGAAAAAGTACTCAACGCCTTGAAAAAGAGATAATTTCAGATAATAAGCCTCTTCGAGGGGGCAACCTCCTTTTACCCCACTTAAATGTTCAAGTCCAAGAAAAGTTGCACCAATTACACCACAATACACCATGCAATATATGAGAAATAATCAATGGATTTTTGTTCAGGGAAGTAGCTGGCTTCCAAGGTAGATACAGCTTCCAAATGTAGATGGAGAGATAAACCTCCAAGAGGAAGATAAAATAGTCCAATATCAAGAGATATGGACTCCTCAAATGCTCCCTTACTTTACCAAGAATATGGGATATAATAAAACTTTACATTAAGTCATCATCATCAACCAATCATCACGCCAGAACGATAGTATTTCCTGATGCTTCTTCCAGATTTCTGCAGAATTCTTTCAATTCATGAATTACTCTGTTGATCCCTATAGATAATATTACTCAATGATTTATTCTCTGCAAACTCCTCCAATTTTCACTCCTTGAATCCTCCCAAAAGAGGTTATAGAAAGAATGGCATACCTTTTTTGAATTATGGTTTATTCTATAGAGAAAAATTGTACAACATGCCCCAAGATCAATTTTTAACATCTGATTCTGAATCTTGTATACAAGAAACTAAAGTCTGTAATCCTTCCAATTAAATTCTTCCCACGTCATTTTGGATTCTCGATGAAGAATTTATGACTGGTTTACCCAAAACATATTTTATTGACTAAGCTTGGGACTGAATTCACAAGCCTATCTTCGAGTGTATCTCATAATTATAATGAATCAGAGAGATGAAATTTTGCAGAGAGGTACCTTAGTATGTCTTCATGATACCATGAAAATTTGATAAAATCTGAATCGCTCTAAACAAATAGTTATAGCTTAAAAAGAAAATGTTAAGGTGATACGAAAATAACATATCTTAGAACATATCACCAAAAAACTTCATCCCTCTCCTTGAAATTTGTCCTTCTTTTACTTCTTCTTTCCTCTGTGAGATTTGACTTGTATCGAAATGAATGTATAATGATGTTTGTTATACATTTTATGTCCGCTTCGATATTTTAACATTAGGGCCGACCCTAACTTTCTTATTTTGTAGTCTTTCTTTAATTATCTTGGAGATTTCCATGGTACTTCCACAGCCTTCCAATTCACTTTGTCATCTAAAATCATTTCTCTCAATATAGGATCCATGCTGATACCCACATACTGCTTGGAAACAACATGATGTATACTAATAATCCATTCATGGGTCATCGTATATGCATGCATTATCTTTATGTCCAGCCACCTTGTCAATCCTTTGGAGTCCAAACTGACTAGGGTTTGACATCAATGACAACAACCAATCTTCCAACAATGGCTACATAAAAATAACACTTATCTTTTTTTATAAATCACCCTAAGTCGATTATGGTCTAATAAACAACACAACAATGGATAGGCCAAGGTATCAACTCCAAAATCAGTTCAACCTACAGCCTCTCATTCCCCATCATCACCACTGGCCAAGTGGGCCCCACTACACCTTGTAGTACTGGTTATCCCTTCCCTTCCTGGGCTTCAGCTTTGAAATGACAGGAAGTCTTAGAGCCTTGGCTCCAATATTTTTGTTGCAATCCAAAGGAGTCTCGGGAATGCTCTAGGCCTCTGCAGCTCGAGGGAATGTGTTCTAACAATTCTCATCAGGATCCAACCTTCTCTGAAACCCAAGAGGAGAATTGCCTCAGATCCCACCTAAGTTTCATAAGATTCCTGAATTAGCAGAGTTACAACATATCCTCAACTCAACTCACACCCCATAACAAATGGTCATAATGATGGAATGAAATGAGAATGGAGATAGATTTTCCACTTCAAATCCAACATTACTGTTGCATATTTCCTATGACTGACATGTGGCACTCAGGAATTTTTTTCCTCCACTTGGTAATTTTTTCCACCATTTTAGAACTTAGGAATAAAATCGCTAACATAAGACTTATGATTTTAGGAATATATTATTATATTTCCTTTCCAGTTCTATCTCCCATGAGCTTAGCCCTTTCATAATTCCTATCCCCATACTCTTTTCGTCTGACTTGGTTTGTAGTTGTGATGTATTTTATTATTATATACCATGAGTGCTGATTACAATTTAAATCTTCGAGGATCAAGCGACCTTTTTATCTGGGATCTCACTAATATCTCACGAGAACCTTGGCCCAAAACATATATACACATGCACTCAGGCCCAAAAATCCTGGCTCACGAGCCTATGAAAACATATGTACATTTACAACCTAGTGATCAATACTAGAGGAATTACACTTCTCATATAGATTATTGACTTGCTTGAGCTAGTCCCACCACATGGAAGATTTCCACTGAAGATGGTATATGGAAATATTAGCTTCAAGGTTGGATGAAATTATTTTGTCTCTGGGAAATATTTACTCATGCCCAACAACTTTGTTGGATCATCAAGATGAGAATTGAATAAGTAATAGAGCAATAATCCTTTTTAGCCACAAAATTCAAATTAATCCATATCAAATTATCATTATCATCCAATAGTTTCCATTAAATAAAAATGAACAAATGAGAAATCATCATACAATGCAGTGTTTTACATGGGAAACTAGCGGGAGAAAACCACAATGTTTTTTTCTTATATGTCTTTAGAATTACATTAGTGGGAGCACCAACTTCCTTTGTTTTTCTGGCTTTGTAGCTTGGAAGGAGGCTCCAACCCTATTTTCAGGCTGCTTTGAAGGCTCAAACTCGAATTCTATGGGACCTACAGCTAGAAGGAGGCTATAACCCCTAGTTTCTCTGGGGCTACAGCCCCAGAGTGCAGAGCTCCAACTCCCCAATTCTATGAAGCACAACTGAAGGAGGCTACAACCTTGTATGTTCTTCAGCTACAGCCAGAAGATAAATACCAACCACCTATCTTACGATCAATCACGGCGTGAAGTAGAATGATACGACCATTTTCACATATCAACGTGAGATATACTACCCAGCAAACGTATGCCATCAACCTGTAAAAGCATATACCAATAACTGTGACAACATGTATAGCTACATCCTTTTCAGCCCTCAGCCTATACCATAAAAAATGCATCAACCATGCGTCAAACTGTGCTTCAGAATAACATGTCACAATTAACCTACCAAACCAACCTATAATCAACTTGTACCATAAAACAGATTGCATATTATGCACGCCACAACATGTACCATCAACCTATACCAACATGAAACCAGGTGCATCAATGCATGTATGAAGTTATCTTCAATCATGTTCAATTACTCATCAATATGACTCATCAATATGTACCGCATCGCCATCCTTCCACCCTCATATTTAACTCATCAACTACTTGTCTCAATATGTACCCAACATGTGCCTCGGCAAAATCCTCACCATTTCATCATCCAAATCTAATTTTATAACTCTTTAATATCCTTAGGGTATATTATCACATACTTTCAAGGCACTTCTTTAATTTTAACAACAAGAGACTGGCATTTTTTTCAAACTTTACTTTAGTCTCATGACTAATTTTGGATTAGTAAAACCTAACTGAAATAATCATAACTATGCCTGTAATTAAAGAATGAAAATGGTTGCATTGTTCAGCTGAAATATTATTTTCTCGTGAAATTCCTCCAATTTCACTACTTGGAACCTCTGGAAAAGGAGTTATAGCAAGATGGCATGCTTTGTTGAACTTTGGCTGATTAGAATCCGAACTTGTAGAGCATGCTTACAAGGAATATTCATTATGGATCTAAAAATGGTACATAATGCTATAGTGTACTCTAACCAATGCATTTGGTATTATTACTGAATTTGAATATGTTATGGATAAGTTATGATGTTTTTGTCTGAAACGCTTGTTTTTAGACTAGTTTAGGGACAGCCACAAACCCTATTTTCCCACCAGTGTAACTCCAAAATATAATGATCCAAAGATGAAATTTTTATCACAACTAGCGGATATGTTTCATCAGCGGTAGCTAATTTTGTGTTATGAATCATTCTATAAAAAAAATGATTACAAAATGGTGAGATGACCGTAAAATAACATACCTTAGAAAAAGCATCATCAAAGATTTATCCTCCTTAGTTTGGCCTTCTTTGCTTCACCTTCCCTGCGAGAATGCAGCATAGATATCCTTTGGTTGCCTGGAGTCCTTGTATATATTCAATATACTCAAGTTTGTTTCAAAATGAGAGACTCTTGCCTCTTATTTATACTTTCATGTAGCTTCCTCAGGGGGTTACCTTCTAACCATCTTAACCCACTTTCTGATTTTAGGGCTAACCCACTTATAACCAACTTGTCCATAGAATTTCTCCCATTAACTTTATTATTTAAATGAATTTATTTTGTATCCCTTTGAATTATAGTACACTTCGTCACTTTATTATTTAAATATTTTATTCTTTGCAACCACTTTGACTACTTTGACCTTTTTGGGGCTTCAGATGACTCATGAGGGTTCCTCCAACATGGCCATAACTCTCTAACCCGTGAGGAGTTATGAGGCATTCCACCGCCTGCTTGGAAATGGCAGAAGCATGTAATATCCATATAGAATAGTCTTTCCCTACAAATATATCAAAACTCATACCATTATCCATCAATGAGCTTCGGTCCATTACCCATTACTCTTGAAGTTGCTGCAGTTTTCTTTAGTTGACATCAATGAAAACCAGCCCAAATAATCAACAACTTGTCCTCCTTTGGCATTGATGGCAACACTCTAATGAAATAATGAATTCATATCACACATGCTCCCCTTGGCGTCCATTTCTCCCCCTGGAATTATCCCTATGTTCTCTTTCTCCAAGCATTTTAACCTTGCATATAATAAATCCTCTCCCCTTTGTCATTTATGGAAAAGGTATCTTTCCATTAGAGGTTGCTCCCTATTTGACTGTCCTTGGGGATGCTCCCTTTGGTGAACTCTTCTGAAACTGATCTCCCAACTTTAATTGTCCTCTTTATGGTGTTTTCCTCGTGTAAATATAGGACATATAAGATAGATTCAAAAGAAATTAATTTTGGAGTAGAGATTAGTCTGAGTCTCTAGAGAAAGTACTCAAAGGATTCCCTTGGAAAAGGTTTTGTAAAAGTAATACGCCCACTTGTTCTTCGTGCTTACATATTCAACTATGATATTCTTCTCTACAAACTATTCATTGAAAGTGATACTTTATTGGGATATTCTTAGTCTTGGAGTCATCACCAAGTTCTTTGAATATTGATGGCGCTTGTGACTATCTGTAGATTGGAATGGGATCATCAGATCAGAAGCTGTATATCATCCAAAATTTGTTTCATCCATGGAACTTGTGTACAGCCACTATCTTGCAATATACTTTTCCTTGGTTGCAGATAAAGATATTGATGATTGTTTCTTGCTTGTAAGATACTAAAGCTTAACTCATTCAATGAATTCTTCATTAATGGTCATCAATGCAACCTGGCCAATATTCATCTTTGTAGGAAATAAATGATAGATCATTTCCTTTTGGATACCATAATCTGAAATCTTTTCTCCTTGCAGAGATATCGAAAATCCTCTTCATTGCTATTACAGCCCATGATTCCTTTGGTGCTACTTGAAATCATGCCACTGTCCAGTTTCTTATTACATATGGTATGAATGTTTTCACATATAGTAAGCTACCAATTATTGACTACTCTACCTCATTGTGTAGATTTGAATCATCATCTTTCTCAACTTGCAAATAGTTTGAATAGGAGTAGGTAATTGGTTTTGCAATCTTCATTTCAATATCTTTAGCATTTCTCGATATGCTTAGTTTGAAATAAAATTCATAGTTGCTTTGACATGAGACCAGAAAGAAGGATAGTAATCCAAGTAATGACATTTCAAATTCGATGCATATCCTTTACAAATGTTTGGCTTAACTTTTGTCATCGATGCCAAAAATATATCATCAATATAAGATTCAATTGATAAAAAATACCATCTTGAGTTGCCTTGATGTAGAGGTTGTTGTCCGCTATTTTTGAACCCTGCCTGTTGCATATAGTTATCCATTCTAGAGTACCATTCTCTAGGAACCGGTTGTTCAATGTAGACATCTTCTTCAAGTTCCCCATTCGAGAAAAGTTGATTTCCGAATCCCTTATATGCTCCATAATGTTCAGACTTTTGCTACATCTGTCCATAATTTTGACTCATATATCCTTTGTACTATCATGAAGATGCTTACTACAATGATTAATCTATCATATGTATACTCCACCACTTTAACTAAATGTGATCTGTCTACTCAAATTACTTAATTTTGCTTGAAGGATGGTTCTGGTTTGTCGGATCTTGCAAAGACTCCCCCTTGTCTATTCATATTATCCTAGAGGTCTCTAAGTTGGATGGATCAAAAAAATTCCTACTATGAAGTGTATTCATCGTCATATTCATTAGTAGATTCATCCATCTCTTTGAGCTCCGACTTCTTTCTTTGTCTATGGATTCATCTTTCCTCACGGTTCACGAAAATTATGTCTCTTGAATTTCTTCTCTTTTTTCTTTGTCCTTTTCTTTGATTATTTTCCAAAATCTTTTTATTATCGACATCTTTCCTTTCTCTCCGAATTTTATTCATCTTCGTTTTATTTCCAATCTTGCGATCTACAGGACTGGTCTTTGTTCACTGTTCTTCATGTTTGAATATCCCTTGTCCAACATACCAACCTGCTTCTTCTTCTTAGCTTGTAAGAGAGCGTGCATTCTTCATTTCTTCATTTCTATATTGATTTTTGTTTTCTTATCATATTCTCTTTGAGGCTCTGTCTATGGCTATTGTTGTTACGATGTGTTTCTTTAGGAGGAATTTGTATTCTACAACCTTGGCCATATGTCCAAAGTTATTCCTTTATAATTCCCTTGATTATCAATGATTCAAACATGTTATAAATTATTCTCTATGTTTCACTAGAAATTCTTGGATAACCATTTGTATTTCACGCTAGTAGCTATGCAATTTACAACTTTATGTCCAAAATTATTGCATGCATAACATAAACCAAAAGATAGTTTTGATACACAGGAGTTGAAGATATTCAGAAAGGAGTTACTTTTATGAATCATTCTTCTTCCCGAGGCATTTGTTTAAATAAATTGTTGATTATGAAATTTAAATCTTCTCGGTGGAGGAGTGTCACATGTCTTCATAGGTCTTCCCTGTCCCTTTGATTGTTTTACGCATGCTTTTTCAATAGTTCTTGTTTTGTGCTTTGGAGCCAGATTATTTTTTTGTCTATTTGTATCCAAATCCGTACTTGTCATGATTAGGCCTTTGACTATGGATAATGTCGTAAAACTTTGAGTTGTTCTTCATATTTTTCTTTTGAAGATTCTTTCTCAATGTGACAATCTATATAGCTTCAAATTTCCAATGATCATGTCTCTTTATTCTAACTGTTCTTTGAGTGCTTATTCGAGATTCTTTTTATATTCTTCTATTTGAACGGAAAAATCAATTCCATGATTATCACGCTCTAGTTCTTTAGTGTCTTCCTTCTTGTCTAGTTCTATTTGTAGCTTCTTGTCAACTTTCTCCTCTTTTTCTCTTCTTATAACTTCTATGAGTCAACAATTTTCTTAGTAGTCAATACATCTCTTCATATTCTTCTTAGGTGTCTTCTTTATCAGATTCTTCTCGCCATGAATATAAATATTTATGTCTCAGCATCAGCTGACTTCATCTTCATCTGATGAGGAGATGTCTTCTTTAGTGCATAATCTTTTCTTGAAAACTTTCTATGTGGTTCCTTTTCATTTATATGTTTTTTCTATTTGAGTAATCTTAATCCATTCCCTTATTTTTCTTATGAGGACTTTTTTTTTTTTTTTTTTTTTTAAATTTAAAATTAAAACAAATCTATGGAATCTTACCTTTATATATGTCGTTGGTTCCTTGTTCAATCTCTTGACAAAATTGGCCATTTCTTCATCATCTTCGAGATATCCTTTGTTGTTGTTATGTTCTTTTTATTTTTGATTTCCCGTTTTCTTTGACCTTTGGATTCTTTGAAAGTTGCTTCTTTTATATCTAGATTTTCTGTTCAATTCTCATTTCATATGTTGTGAATATTCCATATAGTTCATCTATTCTTATTGAGTCTATATATACTCTTTCTTCTCGCTAATATATATAGACTCAATAAGCATGGAAGATATCTTAGTACCTTTTGAACAATTACATATTCTTTAATTTCTTCTCCCAATCCTATGATTTCATTTCTTTGTTTCATCGACTCATAGAAGTGAGTGCAATATTATCACATTCCTTCTAAATCTTTAGTTGTTGAGAATGACCTCTGTAAGTTTGAATCTTTGTTGCTTTGACTTTTGAATCTCCTTCATAAATATTTTGAAGTTTTCCCAAATCTCTTTAGTGGATTTACAATGCATAAATTTGGTGTTTGCTCAGTTCACCAAGCCACCATTAGAAGTGCATTTGTGTCTTTTGAGTTATTTAGACCAAGTTTTGTGCTCTTTCTTGTTGGAAAGAATTGTTAGTTCTTGTATCCATCTCCTATGAATTTCAAATTTCAAATCACATTGCCTATATATATGTTTTCATCCTTCTTCTCGAAATTCATACTTATGTCCATCAAACCATAGTATTCCATGTTTATGCATGTTTTCTCTCCATGATCTACCCTTTTAGTGGTTAAACTAATTCTTGAAGGAGCAGAGCTCTCGGAAACCAATTGTTGGATTATTGAGATGGAAGGTTAATCAATAATAGAGAAATAATCCTTTTTCTTTCCACAAAATTCAAGTGTTATATCAATTTAACATTATCATACAATAGTTTCATAGTAAATAAACAATGAACAAATGAACAATCATACATACACAATACACCCAATGTTTTAAAGTAGAAACCCAAAGTGGGAGAAACCATTGAATACTTTTTCTTATATGTTTTTAATTATTAAATTCATTGAGCACCAAATTCCTTTGTTTCTATTTGGAAACTAGAGTGAAGGAGGCTCCAACCCACTTGTTTCTTAGGCTGCAACCTGAAGGATGCTCCAACTACCCTATTCTCACATTTCTGACTGGAAGGAGGCTACAACCCTAGTTTCTCGAGGAGGCTACAACCAGAGGCTCTAGCTCCCCAGGATTCTATTGCTGCAACCCGGAAGGGGCTAAAAGCCCTATGAGATTCTATTGCCACAGCCTGAAGAAGGAGGCTACAAACCCTATGTTCTCCAACTACTGTTGGAAGGAGTGGCTACAGCCACATTTCTTGCCCCATCCAGCCTCCACTGGCGTAAGTAGAATGTTTGAACCATTGTCACACTATAAATATGAGATATAATGTTGTAAACATGTACTAATCAATCTGAGAAATCAGCACCTTAACAACATGTACCATACATCAACCTGTACCATAAATAAATTCAACAACCATGCACCAAACTTTGTGTACAAATAACTTGTCACAATAACATGTCCAAACAACTTGTAATAAATCAACTGTACCATAAACAAGTGCATCAACCATGCACTAACTTGTACCAAATAACTTGTAATCATCTTGTACCATATATAAGTGCATTCAACCATGTACCATGTATGTATCAATAATGCATCAAATACAAATAAACTATGGCTCATCAAGATGTACAACATCATCAACTATACACCTCGTAAATGTGGCAACTCATCAGCTTCTTATATCAACCATGGCCTTAACATGTACCTCAACCCAAAATCCCTCATCAATTTAATCATCCAAATATGATTTGTAACTTCTGTAATAGACCTAGTGTATATGATCACATGCCTACAAACCTTCCTTAATTTTAACAACAAAGACTAGCATTTTCATCAAACTCTACTTTAGTCTCCACATGACTAATTTTGGATTAGTCAAAAACCTAACCAGAAATAATCATAAATATGTACATGTAATGAATAAGATATGAAATAGTACACAATGTTCTTCAATGTCTTTTTATGAAATTCCTCCATGTTCACTACTTGGAACCTCTTCCAGAAAGGAGTTATAGAAAAATGGCATACCTTGTTGAATTTTGACTTATTCTAGAGGAAATAGAACTTGTAGAAGCGTGCCCCACCTTGAATATTTTTGTATGGATCTAAAAACCTGGTTTTGCATAATAGAGACTATACTCTAACCAATACATTTGGTTTTACCTAAATTTTGATATGTTATGAAGAGTTAAAACGTTTTTCACCCAAAACACGTGTTTTAGACTAGTTGGACTAATACAAAACCCTATTGTCCACAGAGTGTAACTACAAAACTAAAACAACCCACAAGCTAAAAAAGTTTTATCACAACTAATTGGACATGTTTCCTCCATGGCCTCCCAATTTCATGATGCGAGTCATTCTAGAAAAAATTATTGCAAAAATGGTGAGATGACACCGTAAAATAACATACCCTAAACATCATCAAAACAATTTATCCTCCTTGAATTTTGACCTTCTTTGCTTCCACCTTCCCTTTTGAAATTTGGCTTAGATATCCAACACAGTTTACCTCTGAGTCCTTGTAGATATTCAATATGCTCAAGTGTTTCAAAATGTGAGACCTTGCCTCTTATTTATACTTTCATGCTTAGCTTCCTAAAGGGGTTGCCTTCTAACCATCTTAACCCACTTTCTCCTTATTTTAGGGCTAGCCCTTCTAACCACTTGTCCATAGTAATTTCTTCATTAGCTTTATTATTTTAAATAATTTCTTTTTATCCACTTTAGTTATAGTACAATCATCCCTTCACTTTATTAATTAAATAATTTCTTTGCAACCAGCTACTTTGACCTTTTGGGGCTTCTAGATGACTCATGTTAAGCCTAATATTGGCTCATTACCATAATTGGGGCATATTAGATTAGTAATGTTATTTTATTTATTTATATTGACTTTAGGCCATTAGTTATGGTTGAATTATTAATGTTATTTTATTTATGTGGAATCTTTAGGCCATTAAAACCCCTCCTAGTCTCCCTATATATACCAAGGAGACATTTTTCATTTCGAATCATATTGTACTTGAACATTTAAGTGGGGGTAAAGGAGGTTGCCCCCCCTAGAAGGGAACTTATTATCTGAAATTATCTCATTTTCCAGGCGTTGAGTACTTTCTGAGGTTTTTCTATGCTATATTGATGTTTGGTTCTTAACATGTATAGTTGAGCTCAAGGTCTTGGGGTTTATTTGCTACATCTGAGACACGTGGAATTTTCGCTATAACTTTTTTTTTATACAACGTTTCAAAAGGAACGTCTTGGAAGATATTTAGAAGACAGATCAAGGTACGTTGGGCTCAAAATTCAGCTCTGAGGCCTTATAATTTCATAAATACAACCTGTACAAGATAGAGTTATGGAATCATCCTGAAATGGAGATCATTGATAGCAATTTTCCATTCCGTCCATCCATCCATCCGGTGTCCATTCCTTCCGTCCATTCCTGTCCTTCCATCCATCCATCCTCCATCCATCCATTCCTTCCATTCCATTCCATTCCATTTCATCCATCCATTCCATCCGTCCGGCTTTCCATTCCATTTCCATCCATTCCATTCGTCCATCCATTCCATTCCATCCATTCCTTTCCTTCCATCCATCCTTCCATTCCATCCATTCCATCCCTTCATTTCCTGTCCATCCTCCATCCATTCCATCCATCCATCATCCTCCATCCATCACATCCGTCCATTCCTCCATCCATTTCCATCCATCCGGTCATCCATTCCATCCATTCCATCCGTCCTCCATCCACTTATCCATTCCCTTCACTCACTCCATCCATTCCGGCCATCCATCCGCCTCCGTCCATTCCATCCATTCCATTGTCCATTCCATTCCTCCTCCATCCATTCCTCGTCCATCCGTCCTTCCATCCATCCATTCCGTCCATCCATCCATTCCATTCCATTCCTTTCCTTCCTCCATTCCTTCCATTCCACTCCATTTCCTTCCTTCCTCCTCCATCCTTGTCCATCCATTCCATTCCTCCATCCTTCCGTCCTCCATTCCGCTCCATTCCATTCCATCCATCCGTCCTCCATATTCCATCCATTCCATTCCATTCCTTCCATTCCATCCATTCCTCCATTCCATCCCTTCCATTCCCCTCGGTGGTATACTTCCTTTCCTTATAAAAATGAAGCGCCATTTATGGCACTTTATGGATACCACCCTCCTTCCATCACTTCTTCTCTAAAAAGAAAAATCAAAGGTTCAATGATTGGAAGATCATGAGAGAATCAACAACAAGTTATGCAAATCTTAAAGGACAACTGACCATGGCATAATCATGAAGTATAAAGCGGATCATGTCGTGGTAAGAGGGATTTTGAAGTAGGGGGTTGGGTATTTTAAGACTACAACCATACAAGCGGATGTCCCTCAAACAAACCAAGAAGGATAATAAATTATCACCCAAAGAATTACTATAAGCCCTTTTAAGGTTTTGCAAAAGATTGGTATTATGGGATACAAATTGGAGTTGCGTCTTCACGAGTACCCGATTTTCCATGTTTCATGCTTAAAAAGGATTATAGGCGTAAAGGTCCAGTTCAAATTATATTTCCAAAACTTGGCGAGGAAGGAAAAATCATGATGGAGCACGAAGCCATCACGGCACAAGAATTTTCCAGCTGAGAGACCAAGATCCGGAAGCCATCACCGACACAAGAATTCGCCAACTGAGGAATAGATCCATTTCAGAGTATCTCATTAAATGGAGGAAATTATTGGCTGAAGATTCCACTTGGGAAGATGAGTCTTTTATACAGAAGCATCCAGAGTTACTCAAGCGTTGCGGACAACACTTGTCTCAAGGGGAGGGTTCTCCAACTTCACATGGTTATAACTCTCTAACCGTGAGGAGTTATGTGACATTCCACATACCATTGGAAATGAAATGACATGTACTATCCATATAGAATAGTATTTCCTGCAAATATATCAAAACTCATTCCATTATCCATCAAACAAATTTGGGTCCATTACCCAAACCTTTGTGCTACCAGAATTTGCTACCAAACTTTCTTCAAGGGTTGACATCAATGAAAACCAACCCAAATAATCAACAAAACCAATATTTAGCATAATCACCCTTCCTATGATCTCCATCAAATGTTGGTGTCTTGATATTCCTGATTTTCCCTTGCAAAATTTCTAGGTCAGACCTTCTCCTTTGATTCCTAACAAGGGACGGACTTGGACTACTCTCTGACTATGAGAATGCATGGGCTCTTCTAGATAAATGTTTGGGTGAATGATAATTTCTACTATCACTTATTAAGTGTCTATATCCTCTGTAATCATCCCTCCTTTCATGAAACTTGCAATCCGATGCATTTCCTATGCCGATTGTCTATCTTGTGTTGGACTCTTTATGGATTTGTCTCTGCAAATTATTTATTCTTTGTAACAATTGAGTGTTAATTTATTTATGTTCCTCCTAAGATCTTAGAATAATTTTATTGTATGTTATGCAACTTTTCACTTCCCTCTTCAAACTATTGATGGTTGCAACTATGTCTACTGGATCCACCCTACTTCTGTGCCCATTTGATTATGTTTCATCATTTACTATGCTAATATTCAAACCCTTGACTTCTTCTTCATGGATGTAAGTTCACTGGGCATCCTCTATATCTCTAGTCATCATTCTTAGCCTAAATAGGTCTACCTATCCCCTAATTCTATAAAATGTGAAAGAAAAATTTTCTATTAGATGAAATTTTGTTGTCAAATTTAATCATAGCTCTGCAATTTCTGAAAACAATATGCACAATTATACCCTTTAAGACCACTAATTACCTTCTTTTGTTTTCCTAGGATTTTATGTTTCTTAAATCTAAAATTTGGGCACAAATATGGGTTATTATCTTCAATATCTTTCCAATGACTACTCTCTTTCTCTATTCCGAGTTTTGAGTAAAACATTATGGCCTTTTGAAGTTTTCACCTCTACTTAATTGTGTACTTTTCTCATTGGTGCAATATGGCTAAGAGGCCATCTTTTGCTACATGTATCCAAAAAAATAGAGAGAACTAAGAAAAACAATGTATTGGGAACATATAATATTCATGATGGTAAGCACACAAAAACCCTCATATTTTTTATTTGATTCTTCAATATAATTCTACAACAATATGTTATGGTCAAATTTGTCCTTTTTGCACTTTTTCCAAACTTGAAAATTTTAGTTGAAACTGTTATCTCCCAAACTGAGAAAAATTGGGAAATATAACGGAAGACAAAGTTGTTTGTCTTATCGAGGAGGTACAAATTTTATCAATGCAATTTTTCAATATTGGTGATATGGGGTCCTTTTTCTTCCTCTGAAGATCTAAAAAATCCCCCAAAAGTCTCCTAGAATAATGGATTTTGGCATGTTTCTACATCCCCATTTGAAATCCTTTGGAATACGGGAAAATGCTCCACTAGGTATTTTCATGTCTTCTTCCCTGACTCACTACAAACATTTCATCCACTACTGGGTCCATGTCAAGGAGTACCATCTCATTCTTCAAAAACCATTAATTTTCCATTTTTGAAAATCTAGAGCAAAATTGGGTAGTAGCCCTCACTGGAACTTTTGTAGTCCTCTTTATGACGGACCTACCCCTAAAATTTCATCTGAATCATGGTTTCTCTGATCCTTTTATGAAAAAAAAATTATTTTGTCTCCTGACTTGTTTTTTTATATATATAAATAACTTCATCTTTGTCAACATGGTTCTCCTCTTGATTTCTAAAGAACATTGATTAACTAATCCATATTTTTAACCCTCACACATTCTCTCCTATTAACTATCTTTCCATTATCTATAATTGTTGGGGTTCTAATAGAATATTCAACTACTAAGGCAATTGACTAGGCCAATCAACCAATGTAGAATATCAGTGGACCGTAGAGACAAGTCGACTAAGTAGTTAAGTTGGTCAAGTGTCAAGTCATATTGACCAATGTAATACATCAGTCGAATCAAAATAAGTGTCAAATAATTAGTCGAGTCAATCTATTTTTGGTCAGATTGACTAATATAATATTCCACTCGATTATAGAGACAAGTCTACTAAGAATTTTAGTCATTCCATCATCAATCAGATCGACTAATATAATTCCTAACTTGACTTCATAGATAAGTTGACTAAGTAGTTGAGTCAATCAACAATCATTTGGATCGACTAATATAATGTACCAGTGACTGTAGAGATGATTCGACTAAGTAGTTGATTCATTTTATCGTCGATTGGATTGACTAGTATAATGTGTCATCCGACTTTAGAGATTAGTTGACCAAGTCGACTCAAAAGACCATTGGTCATATCGACTAATATATTGCACCTATTGATTGCAAAGATGAGTCGACCAAATATTCAAGTTAGTCGACCGACCTGATATTTCAGTGGAATCTCCTCTGAAATAATTTAAAGATTTTGTTCCAAAATCCCTTAGTAAATTTAGTTACAACAACACCAACACCATCAAAAAATGATTCAATAATACATTCTTGAGCAATTGTCGTGTAAATTTTTGCATTTCCACATTTTCAAAGCTTCTTATATGTGTATCTACCATGATAATACCAAGTTCATTCTTCCATGATAAATGTAACTTTGTAACCAACAAATTAATGCAATTAATCATCATTTCGACTATTTTGAACACAGATGCAACTTGAATTGCTCATAAATTTAGGGATTTTTCCCAATTTTCCCAAAACTCTCCATCACCAACTCTACAACTTTAAAATTTGTCTAATTCCAAGCCTTTGAAAACTTCATACTAAGTGCAATATTTGTGAACTTTTATCCACTAAATCTTAATTTCTCCAATTTGTTTTAAGAATTTTTCCCAATTTCACCTATGGGAATTCTAAAAAACAGTTTGTAGGAAGAATCAAAAAATTATTCTTCTACAATTTTTTCTCTCTGGCCCAATGCAGGTCCAATGTTTGAACCAATAGCTCTGATATCAATTTGTAATGTGCCCAGACTCCTTATTGAGCCACATTACTACCATTCCAACTCTATAGATATACTTTTCAATCTTTTGTTCAATCTACCTCACATTTGCATAATTAACAACTCTTATACCATATAATAAGTATTCTCTACATATGATATAGATATGCAAGACTAATAAAAATTTAATATGATGCATAACTTATGCATAACACATAATAACATATAGAAATATAAATATGCACAACAACAAAAATTAAGCACATAAAAAGACACATCATAAACATCATAAAAATATCATAACAAGAACAATTATTTTTTTATGAAATCACTAACTGGTTGTAGACCTCAAATATTCTACCCATCCATAGAAATCGTTATTCTAGATCTCTCAAAAATAGGTCACCCCCAATATGGGGCTATGACTCCACCAGGGAAAAGGATACCTAAGTCAATTAGGTCTCATGAATAGTACATTTATGTGTTTATACCAAGGTACCAAACTACGTCAACAATTCCAACTAGTGACTCCCATTCCCCTCAACATGTACAACCCAATGAAGTGTACCTCATCTCTGAATTGTAGTCCCTTAAGCTATCCCACTTTTCTTCCAAAGCTCCAACACATGTTAGATAATAATTCTCAAAGTTGTGGCTCCAAGAACTCTTGATGCACCAATGGAGTCTCCAGGAACCCTTTAGGTCTCACACATAGGGTAATCCTACCCACTCAATTTCCCCTCTAGGGTTCCATCCTTCCCCAAGTTAATCCAAGGATATATGAAAACAAAATCCCACCTATGATTCACAAGGTTACCAGGATGTAGGGTCTTAGTGCCTCCCTAGGCTCACACCCAACTCCAACTCATAAATTATAACATAAATGATCTCCTTTCCATTAGAAAATTAGGCTTATATATGCATGTAACCATTTGAAAACTAGCACTCAAATAACTACTCTCCCACCACTTGGGAACTATTCCCATCAATTTGGAAACTTAGGATAAAGTACATAAAGTTATGAATTTAGGCTTATATCATGACTTTGTGACTTAGGTAATACAACATGCCTTTATGACCTTGGGATATATCTCCATAAAGTAAATTTAGGTTAAAATAAGGTTATGACTTTGGATTACAAATCATTTCTTGGTTTAGCCCCTTTTCCTTAAGCCCTTATCCCCCTTTCCCTCTTGTGGTGTCCTAGCCTCCCATACTCTTCGTCTAAATTGGTTTGTAGTCATGATGTATTTTATTAATAATATTTAATGTAAATCACATAGCTAGGCTCTCAACACAAAAACATTATCGAAACTTCGTCCCAAAACATACCATCTAGGAACTCAACCAATGTAACATCTTTGTTGACTATATGGATGAGTCAACCTAATCGAATGTTAGGTTGGGTCGACCAAGGTGACATGTAATTTGACCTACTGACTCACCATCCTCTATAACATTTGTACATATACAAAGTACAACTTGGGGGTGAAACTGGGGTATTATAAGGAGAGGAGGAACAACATTCATGTTTCCACCTATTAGCACTCATTTTCTGTGTTTTGGGTTGAGAAGATTGTGATGCTTTTACTTGCAGGTTGCACATGAGGGTAGGATGTTGGTTTGGTCACTCATTAGGTTTAGTTAAGGGGCATGCAATAAGGTGGAATATTTATTAAACAGTGAGAATTAGTCTCTCAACAAGGTAGAGACAAGTTGAGTTAACATGGTCTCAATAGTTGCAATGATTCTCCCAACAAAGAAATTAGTTAGATTCTTCAAGGGCATGTGTGAACATGGAACCCTTGGTACTTACTGAAAGGTAACTCTTGAAGGGAATAGAGAAGCATGGGACCTTTTTTATCAATTAGAGTTGTTGTGCATATATGAGAAAAATAATTAGCTAGCCTGTGTATTTTAGTTTAAAAGGGGAAAAGTTAAATAAATGAATAATTAAATGACTAAGAATATAGGCTATTATGTATCTCACAAAAAGGAAAAATAAAATATTTTAATTAAAATACATTAAAAAAATAAATCCATTCTAGAATGTGCATGAAATGTGTTAGCCTCTTTCTTCATACACAATCATGAAGTCTTAGGACCTTTGAAAGTTAACAGAGGTCACCAGTTTCTAGAGGTTATAGTATCATTAAAAAATTGTTATGCAGTTGCAGGAGATAAACAAATGTATTTTCTTTAATACATTTGAGACTTGTTACAAAGTTTGTCACCTTTGATTGATATTTTGAAGGTTGGTGGAAGATCAATTATGCCAATTTGATGCCTTTATGATGATGGAATTCTCAAAACATCAGCACATTTAAGCATGAAGTGCTTCAGATCCAATTTGTTTGATTGGATTTGACTTTTATTTATTTTTGGATTGGAATGCATTTCAATTTGTCCATCGAAAGGCATAACATTTAGTCGACGCCCATGCCCATGTAGAGAAATGAGGGAAGAAGGTGGCTTGACACTGAATATTCAGTGATGTTCTCAAGGATCTACTCCAAGGTTGTTTAAGAAATCATTAAAATGTTTCTTAAATTTCAAGACTTAGACTGGAAGTTGTTTTTATTTTTAAACATGGAGTATAAAAGTGTTTTCATAAACACTAACCCTTTATTTGGTTGGAGTGATAAGTGGATTTAAGTTAAACATCAAAATATTTATTTTAAGGGAAGACAATTTTGATTTGTAGAACTGTTGGCCCTTGACCAAGTTTTGGGAGATTCTTGGTCATGTTGACCTATTTTGGGACTTCAACAGCCTGTCGAAGGAGGAGCAGAAGACAAAGTGGAGATCACGGGATCTCGACCCCTTTTTTAGGTACTTTTTGGGATGTGGGAATATGTAACAGGAATGGGACATCGACCCATGGGTTTACCCATGTTTAGGCCTATTTTGTATATATATATATATGCTTAGGCTAGATAGAAGTAGTGGTGCATCTATGTGATGTGAATGTATGCTAAGTGCAAGTAGAGTCTGTAAGTTCTTTGTGCATACCGTGAGAGACTTGCAGAGCTAAGTGAAAGTGGTTGTAATAGACCATGGAAGGCTTAGTGCTATAACGTAAGGAAGAAGGATCTAGCGAGCTGCAAAGATCTCTTTCCTATGTGGTGTATGGTTTTGAGCCTCTGTGCTTGTAATCGATTTACTGAAGACAATAAAGAAGAAGAGTTGGTGGATGTAGCCCTTGGGTGGACGGGAACCACGTAAATAATGTGTTATGCTGCTTTGTGCCTTGTTTTGATGTGTTCACATGTTATTTGCTAAGTGCTTTGATGTATTTAGATAGATCTACTTATTCTTTGTTCTTATTTTATGTGAGAATGTTAGATTTGATCTATATGGCTATGCTTAGTGCTTGATTTGCTCGATCTAATCTATTTACCTATGCTAAGTGCTTAAATACATTGGATTAGTGTGAATGTTGTGAAGCTTTGTTTTACCAGTAAAGTGGATATTGATTTCATATTGAGGAACTGACGGTGCTAAGTGCTTTATAAAGTAGTACAATCATAGATCTGTGTCCTAGCTAAGGTTGCAGACACCTGAGTCTTGCAACTACCTCTGCCTCTACCTCAGGCGAGACTTCATTTTCTTTGCAGGGTTTTTCGAAAGGGCCGATAGTTAGGGTTTTGTTGGTGTGTTGTTGTAGCGTTGAACCCTGGTGTTGGGAACTTTAATTGCCTAATTGAATAGAAAATCAAAGTGTTCAATATAAATTGTCAACCCAAGGAACTCTGTTATTTCAAGATAATTGTGCACAGTGTATGCTAGATTATGAAAGAATCTCTAATCTAATTGTAGTAGGGAAGTTTAAAAAAAAAAAACATTATCACTAACACAGTTGTGCTGATACAGCTGGAGTTCTATAGATTTGAAATCATAATTGCAATCTAAACTGATGAATGTATAAGAACCCTGGATTGCCTACTCTAATCTAACTTTCTAATTTACTTTTGCAGGAAGAAGTTCTATACTATTTGCAGAAAGGAAATCTACTTTATGCAAGAAGGTACTTCACACTTTTATTTCTCGGAAACAAGATTTTAACCTAATGCAGAAAAAAGGGAAAACAATTCTCTAGCAATGTTCAACAATCGACTTCTAATTCTCATGAGACAAGTTTATGCACATCTAATAAGAATGAACTAAATTGTAACAACAGTTGTATTCTAGAAATGTCTAACAGTTAAATCATTCACATTTAAAACAACTAATTTAGAATTCAAAATGGAGGGGAATTGGTGAGGAAGGTGGGCCCTTTCCTTCTCACTAAATCCACTCAAAGAAATAGGTTACAGTCTGCTAAAGGAATTCAATCCACTCTTTCATTCAATTGCCAATTTTTTTTGTGTATAATAAGTGTTACTTTTATTTCTCCAGTAAAACAAAACTCCTTTTCATTACAAAAGCTCTGATATTTAAAGTCAGAGTCATTCAGTAGAACATAAACAGAAAAGTCTTGAGAATCCCCGATTATCAAGGTGTTCATTTGATATCATTAATACAAAATCTAGAACTCTCCTTGATCAACATCGTGAGCTAGCATATCTAATCAACAGGTGTTGCAGCAGTCGTATAACAATAGGACTAGTGGCATTCGTTGTAATAGCTTCCAGGATTGACGGGCTTCTGTTGCAGTAGTCCTGTAACAATTTCTAGGATTGGTGGCATCCATTGCAGTAGTCATGTAACAGCTTCCAAGATTGGTGGCATCAGTTGCAACAGTCATGTAACAACTTCCAAGATTGGTGCATAGCTGTAACAACAGCGAGTTTCTCGAAGTGGGTTGTTCTAAGCATTTTCATCATTAGTTAAATCATTTCATGGGTAAAATATGTGAATGTTACCAATCAAACATGCTATGTAAATGAAAATATAAAAGTGATATGAATAGTTCATACCTTGGGAAAAAGGGTCTTAGTACTCATTATAATAGTCATTTAGCTTAGGAATGAGAAGGTTCAATGGGCAAAAGATGTAGTGAAAAAGGGACATTTTTGGGTCCTAACAGGCCCCCCAACTGAAGACATTGCATGTCCTCATGCAAAAGACATTCAAACCTTACTTTGTAGTTGAAGTAGATAACTGTCTCCTCTAGTGAAAAATTGCTAAAAGAAATTTCCAAGTGCCGGTATTGAAAAATGTTGTGTCCAAAAGAAAATCTGTTGTGTCAAAAATATGTCTGAGTTTCTTTATCTTTGAGAATAGAATCAGTTTGAGTTGCTCGAGTAACAACTCGTGAAGGAAACAAAGGTTCTTGTTTGAGAGGTTCTGGTTTGCAAGCTTATGGTATACCAGTAGTTGTTTTATGACATTGAGATCTCCTCTGTTTTACTAATTTTTGTGTAGCAGTAAGTTCATGTTCAGTCTTGACTGAGACAGTTGCTAGTCCTTTAGCGACTGGAACATTGACTACCTCATATCCTGCCTCAAAGTAAATGTTTCCACACTCAAAGTACATGAGTTCTTTGTTTCTACCCATAACATCTTTTGTCAGTGTTAGGATGTCCAAGGTTATCCCTTCTGGATTCTTGTGTCGAGCATTCTCCACCTCTTGTTTCAGGGTATTTAACTCTGCTTTGAGTTTATCATTCTCTGTTATTAGTGTAGTGATTCTAGAATTTTATGTATTCTTGATCTTTCTCTCTATTTGGGCAAACAATTGGGCAAGTGGCACATCCTCAGCATGCTGCGTAGCTGGTTCTTGTGTAACAGTTGTGTCTGTCAGTACTGGTTCTTATGGAACAATGTTGACATGGAAAGTTGGTTCTTGTATTACTAGCTCTAGTGGGACAATCCTCTATGGAGTAGCTGGTTTTGGTGTAACAGTATCGACCTGGATAGTTGGTTCTTGTGTAACAACGGTATATGCCATGACTGGGTCCTGTGGAACAGTCTCCACTTGGACAGTTGGTTTGTGTGGAACCGTCCCTGCATCAACCATATAGGATAGTGGATGAATAATAGGAATAGCCTATTCCACATCTTGCCATCCAATTGTATCTACAGTAGACCTACTAGACCTAGTTCTTCTCCTAGGTAAAATAGAAACGAAAGAAGAGGTTTTCTTCTTCGTTGTTGGAGGAGGAACATGGCATTCTTCCTCAACCACACAAGGAGGATATTCTGGTATACTGGGGTCTGCAATGATCTGGACATCGTCAATGGATGTGTGATGCACATAATCATTAGGCGGAGCCAATGATTCTGTTGCGTTTTGAGTACATTCATTCTGAAAGGAGAGAATAGTTTCCTGAAGTTCTGTGCATAAAGTAAAACCTGGTATTCGTACCTCTGTAGAATTCTCTGTCACAACAGCCAGAGGGCTCTGATTTGTTGTTGATCCAAATTTTTCAAGGGCTCTCCGAGGTTTTCCCTTGAATGGACATTTTCTTTTCTGAGAAGATGCATTGGTAATGATAGTAGGCACTTGATCGGCTGTTGCAGCAATATGAGGGTTCTGTGTGAATGTCAGTGCAACAACAGAGGAGGTAAGAGGACTTGATGTTACAGTGGACCGTGCAGACCTTCCTCACTTTTTAGGTAATGTAAAGATAGGAACAAGGTTGTTCTTTTCAGAGACAGGGTGTAGGTTGTCAATGATAGGTGTTGCAATGGACCATGCTGACCTTGTTCTCTTTCTCGGTGATCCAGAGATAGTAGAAGGGGTTTTCTTTTTAGAGAAAGGGGGTAGGTTTTCAATGATAGGTGTTGCAGCCAAGTGCTATGATGAATGTCTTGATCAAGTGGTTGGTTTTTCATATGTTTGTTGACCACAAATATAGGCTGTTGCAATGCAATTTCATCGAGGCTTATCCGACTGGTGCCAGGATTGCTTCGGGTTATGCGGTTGCTTTTCTGAGTCGTCTTATGGGTAGTGACAGTAGGGGTTGGACTATTGTTGCAGCCGAGGGTAGAGGCTCAGGAAGAGGTCCATGGGTTGTGTTTTCAAGGACTGGTGCAATCATATCTATATGTACAGACTGTGGTTGGTCTGCTACAACAGGTAATGGGTTATTGGAAATGCCCATACCTATGTGAATTAATAGGTCGATAATTCTGTGATTAGAAATGTAATTATTGGGGTTCTTGTATTTTTTTACAAAATGAGCCATGCTATGCAATGAATGGAGGAGAAAATAAGGAATGTTTATGAATTTCTAATGTTGCATATGTGATAATAAGATGAAATCAGAAAAATAAACAACTTGGTATCGGCCTTCGTAGGTAATGTACCTTTTAAGAAATTCTGCGACTTTCCCCCATGGCTCTGGTAAGGAATTGACATCTGCAACTCTGCCTTTGGTCTGATCTTGCTCAGTGTTGACGAGGAAACCCTTCTGTGCATTCGGAAGATGTGTTTTTCTGTTAAACCATCGATCTCCTGTTCTTGGCAACCCTATTACAGTAACAATGCTTTCTTTTGACACTGGAATCCTTACCCCTTTCACCATTGAATACCCTTCGGTGAGATTTTGACTAAACTCCAATACCTCATCCTCATTAAACCCCTTCAACTTTTTAAAATACGATATCCAGTCGGCCTGGAGAAATATTTGGTAGGCCTTTGGGTGTAGCAGCAAACTATCCAGAGTTGTGGGTTCATATCTCACAGTTGATCCTCCCATGATGTTGCTTGAGAGTCTAACAAGCACGTAGGAGGAGAAAATATCACCTAAATCAAAGACGCAACAAGCTCGAACGTGGTTTGCAGTAAGAATACAATGTCTCGGTAAAAAGAAGTGTGGGCGGAAAGGTGGTGGAGGTGTGTATAAAATTCGGTATGGATGGCTAGATTTACGTTTCCCCCCCCCCAACTAAGCGGATTGGCTCCAGGTGCATCAATTTATGACAACCGGTTAGTAAATAGGAAACCGTGCTTTTATATCTTCATTACTTTAACACGTAGGATTAATCATGTATCTCATATCTTACTGCATATAACGACCTGTCAGAGTAACCGCACTATCCAACCACCATCTGAGTTGTGCAGAATAGCTGACATGATGAAGGATTGTGAGAGAAATGACAACTGGAGAAGAAACAGAGTCCTTACTGTAGTTATCCAACTGGAAATCACCGAATGTGAAGTCAAGTCATTATGAAGCAGCACTTTTGGATAGAGAGCATCAGTATTGTCTAATCAGTGGTGTTGTGGCATGGAAAGATTGGAGGGCTGGAGCAGCAACATCGACAAAAATGCGAAAAAGAAAGAGTGAAGTGGCAAGAAAGAATAACAACAATTAGTGTATTAGTAGGTTCTTCGGAAAAAATGGTGGAGGTAGGTGTAACAACATGGAAATCGGCCATTTTATCGAAAGAAGGTGTAACAGCATGGAAATTGGCCAATTTAGTGAAAAAGGGGTGTAACAGCATGGAAATCGGCCAATTTATCGGAAGAAGGTGTAATAGCCTAGAAATCGGTCGAACGCTACATTATTTAGTTTCTAGGAATTTTTTCAACTTCTATGAACTAATTGTTTGACTCGTTTTGCGCTACTCAACCTTTTTTTTCATCAATCCACCTGCACACACATAACTGCATGATACCTTTCAAAGATTTATTAACATAGTAAAGAAAATAGAGAAATTTCAACTGAAAATGGAGAAATGAAAATTTTTCTGAGGTTATTTATATACAAGGTCTAAGAAAAACAAGTCCTAAAGTTCAGAAGGGGAAGGAGCAAGCTCCTTTCCGTTTAAGAATTGATAACCTGTATCAACTGTACATCTAGTTTTGAATTCTTCCTTGGACAGTGGACGTTGATACAGATGTAAGCGATGACCATTTGCATGTAACTGTGTATTGGATCCATCAATAGTAATCAACTGGATTGTCCCATTGAGAAAAATGGTGTCTACCTCGTAAGGCCCTAGCCATCATGTACACAACTTACCTTGAAATTCCTTAAAGCGTGAATCATACAAGAGAGCCCAATCTCCTTTCTGGAATAATTTCTTCTTGATGACTCAGTCATTCCATTTTGTTCTTTGTTGTTGAATCATTGCGGTTTGATGGATGGTGTCCAAACGCTTTTCATCAAGCTCATTGAGCTGCTGCAGTCTGGCTTTATGTGGCATAGTCAACTCGAGGTTGATTGTTGATGCAGTTCTTAAGGTTTTGATTTTGAATTCAATGGGGAAAACATGGTTTTTTCCATATACCAGCTTGTAAGGAGAAAAACCAGTTGTACTCCTCCAAGTAGTTCGGTAATCCCATAGAGATTCATGCAATCTGTCAGACCAATCCCTACAATTTTCTCTCACTGTTTTAGGAAGAATGGCTTCGATAACTTTGTTGGTGCTTTCCACCTGGCCATTGCCTTGTGGATGGTATGGAGAAGCTATTCTATGTAAAACATGATATTTACTGAGTAGAGATTCAAATTTATATGATGTGAAAGGGGGTCCTTCATCAGTTACCAATTCTCTGGGAACGCCAAACCTAACAAATATATCTTCAAACAAGAATGCTAAGACAACTTCTTCTAAGGCTCTGATAAGTGATTTTGCCTCCACCCACTTGGTCATGTAATCTGTACAGACCAATATATAGACTTTCTGACTGGAAGGTGAGTGAATGGGTCCTACAAAATCCATGGCCCATCTCTCAAAAGGCTCTAAAACTACTTGAGACTAGATAGGCATCTCATCCCTATGAGTTGGTTGACCCATGTGTTGGCAACTGTCACAAGATTGGACATACTTCTTGGCATCTTGAAATATGTTGGGCCAAAGATCAAGAATACAAAAAATTCCATAATCGTTGCACTAATAACAGAGAATGATAACCTCAAAGCAGAGTTAAATACCCTGAAATAAGAGGTGGAGGTTCCGCGACAGAAGAATCCAGAAGGGATAACCTTGGACATCCTAGCATTGACAAAAGATGTTATGGGCAGAAACAAAGAAATCATGTGCTTTGAGTGCGGAAACATTTACTTTGAGTCAGGATATGAGGTAGTCAAAGTTCCAGTCGCTAAAGGACCAGCAATTGTCTCAGTCAAGACTGAAAATGAACTTACTGCTACACAAAAATCAGTAAAACAGAGGAGATCTCAATGCCATAAAATAACTTCTAGTATACCAGAAGCTTGCAAACAAGAACCTATGTTTCCTTCATGAGTTGTTACTCGATCAACTCAAACTGATTATGTTCTCAAAGATAAATAAACTTAGACATATTGTTGACACAACAGATTTTCTTTTGGACACAACATTTTTCAATACCGGCACTTAGCAATTTCTCTTAGCAATTTTGCACTAGAGGAGACAGTTATCTACTTCATCTACAAAGTAAGGTTTGAATGTTTTTTTCATGAGGACATGCAATGTCTTCAGTTGGGGGGCATGTTAGGACCCAAAAATGTCCCTTTTTCACTACATCTTTTGCCCATTCAACCTTCTCATTCCTACGATAAATGACTATTATAATGAGTACTAAGACCCTTTTTCCCAAGGTATGAACTATTCATCTTGCTTTTATATTTTCATTTACTTAGCATGTTTGATTGGTAATGTTCACATATTTTACCCATGAAATGATTTAACTAATGATCAAAATTCTTAGAATAGCCCACTTCGAGAAACTTGTTGTTGTTACAGATATGCACCAATATTGGAAGTTGTTACATGATTGTTGCAATGGATGCCACCAATCTTGGAATATGTTACAACAGACGTCAATAGATGCCACCAATCCTGCAATAGATGCCACCAATCCTGGAAGCTATTACATGACTACTGCAACAGAAGCTCGTCAATACTGGAAGTTGTTACAACAGACGCCACCAGTCTTGTTGTTATACGACTGTTGCAACACCTGCTGATTAGATATGCTGGCTCACGATGTTGATCAAAGAGAGTTCTATATTTTGTATTAATGATATCAAACGAACAGCTTGAGAATCGGGGATTCTCAAGACTGTTTTGTTTATGTTCTATTGAATGACTCTGACTTTAAATAATAGAGCTTTTGTAATGAAAAGGAGTTTTTTTTTACTAGAGAAAGAAAAGTAATGCTTATTGTACACAGACATTTTTGGCAATTGAATGAAAGAGTGGATTGAATTCTTTTAGCAAACTGTAACCTATTTCTTTGAGCAGATTCAGTGAGAAGGAAAGGGCCCACCTTCCTCACCGATTCCCTTTTATTTTGAATTCTAGATTAGTTGTTTTAAATGTGAATGATTTAACTGTTAGACATTTCTAGAATACAACTGTTGTTACAGTTTAGTTCCTTCTTGTTAGATGCGCATAAACTTGTCTCATGAGAATTAGAAGTCGATTGTTGAACATTGTTGGAGAACTGTTTTCCCTTTTTCTGCATTAGGTTAAAATCTTGTTTCCGAGAAATAAAAGTGTGAAGTACCTTCTTGCAATAAGTAGATTTCCTTTCTGCAAATAGTATAGAACTTCTTCCTACAAAAGTAAATTAGAAAGTTATATTAGAGTAGGCAATCCAGGGTTCTTATACGTTCATCAGTTTAGATTGCAATTATGATTTCAAATCTATAGAACTCCAGTTGTATCAGCACAACTGTGTTAGTGATAATGTTCATTTTTTTAAAACTTCCCTACTACAATTAGATTAGAGATGATTTCATAATCTAGCATAGACTGTGCACAATTATCTTGAAATAATAGACTTCCCTGGGTTGACAATTTATATTGAACACTTTGATTTTCTATTCAATTAGGCAATTAAAGTTTATGCCCAATCCTTTTATTAGAAAAATGACCCCCACAAGGGCCATCATAGCAAGCTTTCAGCAGATCATAAACTTCATCATCCCTCACACATCTCTGGATTTCTTGGTCCAGGCCTGTGTAGAAGAGGTATCCTCCTATCCAACTATACCTAGCACTCTTTTGAATAATATTCCTTCTTTCTCGAGGAGATAGATGTGGAGGTACCTTCCCTGCAACCAAATAATTAGCAATGTTTGCATACCAAGGTGAGTGAGTAGATACTGCAAACAAATGTTCATCAAGAAAGGAATCATCTACAGGTGAATTATCATCATTTATATGTAATCTTGAGAGAAAATCAACAACCACATTTTCTTTTCCTGGTATATCCACTATAGTGATGTCAAATTCTTGTAGTAGTAACAACCATCTTGTCACTCGAGCATTAGTAATAGGTTTATTCATTAGATATTTAATGGTTGTATGATTAGTATGAATAAATGTGGGATAACCAGTTACATAATGCCTGAATTTATTGATTGCATAAACTACTGCCAAGAATTCTCTTTCAGTAACTGTGTAATTTAACTCAGCAGGAGCCATGTTCTTGTTGATATAGTAGATAGCATAGGGTTATTTGTCCTCATGTTGCCATAGTACTGCATCAATTGCAGTGTCTGAGGCATCTGAAGAAATGTGAAAAGGCAAAGCCCAATTGGGCCCTTTCAAGATGGGATATGTGGACAATTTATGTTTAAGATCTGCAAAAGACAATTCATAGTTGTCAATCCAACGAAAGTCAACATCTTTTTTTAGTAGAAAAAACAATGGAGAGGCAAGTTTAGAGAAATTTTTAATGAATCTCCTGTAATACCCGGCATGCCCTAAAAAACGTCTTACCTCTTTTTGAGTTGATGGAGTTGGAATGTCCAAAATTACCTGGATTTTGGTTGGATCTACCTGAATCCCTGCATAAGAGATGAAGTGTCCCAGCACTACCCCTTCGTGCATCATCATATGGCACTTTTTTGTACTTAAAGAAAGATGAGACTGTCTACATATTTTGAGCACTTTTTCCAGATTAGACAAAGCTTCTTCGAAATCAATACCATAAGGTGTAAAGTCATCCATGAATATTTCTATACAGTCATTCACCATATCAGAGAAAATACCAATCATAGCTCTCTAGAAAGTGGTTGGTGCATTACACAAGCCAAATGGGAGAACCTTGTAGGAAAATGTACCCCAAGGGATGGTAAAGGTGGTATTATCTTGGTCTTGTGGGGCAATTTGTATCTGATTATAGCCACTGAATCCATCTAGGAAAGAAATTTTTTTTTTTTTTCCGGCTAGGCTGTCTAAAACCTGATCAATAAATGGCGCANCTGATCAATAAATGGCAGAGGGAAATGATCCTTCTGTGTGGCCTTATTCAGGGCTCTATAGTCCACACACATACTCCACTCACCTTTCTTTTTAGGCACAATAACCAATGGTGATACCCACTCGTTGTTTGATATAGGATAGATGAATCCGGCATTGAGAAGTTTATGAAGTTCTTCCTTAACAATTTCTTTAAGGTTTGGGTTCATCCTCCTTTGCGGCTGGAAAATGGGTCGGCATTATTATTTGATGTATATATGGTGGGTTCATAGTTCAAAGGGAATGCCTTTCATATCCATGTAATCCCAGGAAAATGCTTCTTTATGTTCAGTCAATAATTTCATTAATCGGCGAGTTTCAGCAGTGGAGAGATTGGGATTGATGTTCAAGGTTTTTCCAGGTTCGACTTCCACAGCGAAGCTCTTAGAACTGACTCTAGGAAATAATTCAACTGTTTTTGTTTCATCACCTTCTGTTGCAGAATTCTCTTTTACAGTGGCTATAGTTACAGCTGAATCAATTTGATTGTCAACGGTTTCTAAGAACATTTCCGAGTTCATTTTTTCCTGGGCCATAGGGTCAAAGACTCTGATCAACCGGTGGTGCATGTTCCGTGTAACAATAGAGGGGTAACAAATAAAGAAGTTGATTAACTCATCCTCCATCTCATCTTTGAAACTTAGGTCATTTCCTATAGTTATCACAGGCAGAGAAGTTCCATCCTCAGTGTCCATCCATAGAGAATTTTCAGGTTCTGCACTGGGTGTAGCATGAGCATACAGGGTAAGTTTTTTTGTGTCATAACCATCAGACATGGTCATGGAACCAGATATGCAAACAATGAAAAAATCAATTGTAGCTAACCATGGTCGTCCCAGAATTAGAGGATGGCCTCCCAGACTCAATTTGGGTTGCAAAACGACAAAATCAGCAGGATACTCCCATGAGTCCACTGAAACGACTAAATCATCGATTACTCCTTCTGGTCTGATGGTAGAGCGATCAGATAATTCTAGAACAATAGGAGTAGGTCAGATTTGTGTTCTAAGTTGCAGCAATCGCGTAGTAAGGGAGGATTGTTTGGTGAGGCATTGGGAGGCAATTGCAGTTGTTGCTACTGGTACGGGGGTTGGAACTATTGTTGATAGGGGTTCGGTTGGTGATGGATTTGATAACTTAGTTTTTGTTGAGGGCCTCTCCCATATGGGTTCCATTTCCCATATTGATTATGTTGTTGGGGCATAGGTGACCATGCATTGAGATTCTGATAAGAGGGTGGCATTTGATTTGGAGGGAGGGCATTTGTCTGGCCATATGGTAGCTGATTGTTCCAATAATTAAATGCTGGAGGAAAGAATTGAGAGTTCATACCTTGACCTCTTGGCTACCATTGTCTTCTTTATGTTATTAGATAGACAACCTTTGCTTCCTCATTATTTTCCTTCATTCATGCTTTTACACCTGGTAAAGAGGCACATTGGTCAGTGGCATGGTCTAATTCACAAATAAGGAATACATGGACACTGTTCAGTGGGCACTCCCTTGGTGGATGTTTCTTTATGCAATTCAGACAGAAAATGAACAATGCTTGCTCTGATTCTGCTTGTTTCTGTTTGACCTGCAAAGTATCCATTTGTGAGGAAAAAGAGTTAATCATCTCTGTTTTGAAATTTTCTAACAGATTACCTATTTCTATTGTTGTTGCTCCTCCATTGGTTGAATTTTGTACCCTTGAAAAAGTGGTATCCTTGGTAGCTGACTTATTCCTTGTAGATCCTCGAGAACATCTTTTGCAGAGATCTACAATGTCCTCATAGGATTCCTTAGATATATCTCCCTTGCCAAGCATATTCATCATATCTAAACAATCTTCTCTAACTCCTTTTAGCAAAATGGTTTTCAGAATGTCCTTACTCACATTCGGATGTCCAGACCTTTGTAGATTATATTGGAGTCTCTCCACAAAGTCTTCAAGGGTCTCGTCCTCCTTCTATGACATATTGAAATGTTCCTCTCTTCGTTCCCTTGTTCAATAGTAGTCTTGGTATTTGTTTAGGAAAAGCTACCTCATTTGTACCCATGTTGAAATTTTTTCTCCTCCAAGGCTCATGAACCATCTTAACGCATTACCCTTTAATGTAGCTGGAAACAATTGAAGCTTCTACGCAGTGGTAGTGTAGTCATAGCTTCTACACAAAATGTCAAATTCAAACAGAAACTCATCCGGATATTCAGTAGATAACCCATGAAAATTTGGGAGAGCTGAGAGAGGTATGTTTTTTCATAGGAGCCATCCCTCATGTGGGAACATCAAAAATAGGAAAAACCAGGGTAGAGATAGTATTTTCATTGTTTACCTGATCCTCGTTGTTCTGTGGATTCTCTTGTTGGATCTCTTCTTCATTATCCCCCTGATTCTCCATATGTTCTCTTTCTCTCCACTGAATACAAACAGTGTCCCACTCTTCTTTAGTGACTATCCGACCATTGATCTGATAAACAACTTCTTCTAGATTTTCCCTGTTCTAGGCTATACTTCCTTGATCTTCGATGTTCTCTAGTGTTGCTTGCTAATTTGATGGTGACAAATCTTCAACTTCGACTTCAGCTTCAGCTTTAGCCCTTGATGAGAAGGATGTTTCGAGAAGGGGTATCTATGTTGACTGTGGATCACGTCTTCTTGGAGGATTTGCAGGGGGAAAAATAGATCCTGAAGAAGAATCTTCTCTAGCTATAATCTCATCAACAATGGTTTGTCTCCCCAGTATGTTAGGATTTCTTCCTCCACGTCCTCTGGTACCTATAAGGTTAGTATTTTGGGGGATTCGTTCTCGCGTTTCACGATACATGCAGACTATTCATTCCTAAGAAAGAAAACTAATGTGCTTACCAAAATCTATAATTATCTTCCCCGACAACGATGCCAAAATGTTGGGCACTTTAATTGCCTAATTGAATAGAAAATCAAAGTATTCAATATAAATTGTCAACCCCGGGAAGTATGTTATTTCAAGATAATTGTGCACAGTCTATGCTAGATTATGAAAGCATCTCTAATCTAATTGTAGTAGGGAAGTTTTAAAAAAACAAACATTATCACTAACACAGTTGTGTTGATACAGCTGGAGTTCTTCAGATTTGAAATCATAATTGCAATCTAAACTAATGAATGTATAAGAACCCTAGATTGCCTACTCTAATCTAACTTTCTAATTTAATTTTGCAGGGAGAAGTTCTATACTATTTGCAGAAAGGAAATCTACTTATTGCAAGAAGGTACTTCACACTTTTATTTCTCGGAAACAAGATTTTAACCTAATGCAGAAAAAGGGAAAACAGTTCTCCAACAATGTTCAGTAATCGACTTCTAATTCTCACGAGACAAGTTTATGTGCATATAACAAGAAGGAACTAAACTGTAACAACAGTTGTATTCTAGAAATGTCTAACAGTTAAATCATTCGCATTTAAAACAACTAATCTAGAATTCAAAACAAAGGGGAATCGGTGAGGAAGGTGGGACCTTTCCTTCTCACTAAATCCGCTCAAAGAAATATGTTACAGTCTGCTAAAGGAATTCAATCCACTCTTTCATTCAATTGCCAAAAAAAATTGTGTACAATAAGTGTTACTTTTCTTTCTCTAGTAAAAAAAAACTCCTTTTCATTACAAAATCTCTGCTATTTAAAGTCAGAGTCATTCAGTAGAACATAAACAAAACATTCTTGAGAATCCCTGATTCTCAAGATGTTCGTTTGATATCATTAATACAAAATCTAGAACTCTCTGATCCGGATTATTTTCGGCACGAAATGAGAGCGGAGATATAATAATGAAATGCACAGAGATATTGCAGATATTCAATAATATAACAGA
>SNQJ01S0083434.1:17469-42245 GCA_010110895.2 Picea sitchensis | reverse complement strand
CCGTTTTAGGCGTATGATAGCTCGTTGGAAAGATATATCCGAGAACTACAACTTTTGTTGGGAGAAAAATTGATCTACAATCCATGTTGCTCCCCGTTTTCCCAAAAAACATCGTTTAAGGCCTCAAAATGGCCCCGAAAGTTAAAAACTGCTAAAAATAGTAAATTACCAAAATTGCCAGAAACATGTTTTGGGCCAGTTGGAGAAGGTGGGTGGCCACCGATATCCACCTGGATCACTCTCCTTGATCAACATCGTGAGACAACATATCTAATTAGCAGGTGATGCATCAGTCGTATAACAACAGGACTGGTGACATATGTTGTAACAACTTCCAGGATTGATGGGCTTCTGTTGCAGTAGTCGTGTAACAGCTTCCAGGATTGGTGGCATCCATTGCAGCAGTCATGTAATAGCTTCCAAGATTGGTGGCATCCGTTGTAGTAGTCATGTAATAACTTCCAATATTGGCGCATAGTTGTAACAACAACGAGTTTCTCGAAGTGGGTTGTTCTAAGCATTTTGATCATTAGTTAAATAATTTCATGGGTAAAATATGTGAACGTTACCAATTAAACATGCTAAGTAAATGAAAATATAAAAGCGATATGAATAGTTCATACCTTGGGAAAAGGGTCTTAGTACTCATTATAATAGTCATTTAGCTTAGGAATGAGAAGGTTGAATGGGGAAAAGATGTAGTGAAAAAGGGACATTTTTGGGTCCTAACAGCTGTGTCTGCCCCTGTGCCAACAAATGGTTCTGTTGTTGGGACATGAAACTATGATTGCTGGGAACTGAGAAAGAAAAAGCTTTGTGCAAAGATTCAACCTGAGACTATGAAATCTCTATGCATAGATTTGTGCCCTAGTGCACATTATCCTACTCAATGTATAAAGATTTGTGCTAAAGAAAGAAGCTTGATCTGAAGAAAAGGAGGTCGGATCTGAAGGAGAGAAGCGAGACCTGAAAACTTTGTGCTCTAATAAAGGAAAAAGTGATAACTTCTGATTAAAAGAGGTAAGATCTGCAAGCTCTGTGCTTTGATAAACGTAAGAATAGTTAAAAGCTTTAGATCTAGAAGATTTGTGCTCTGTAGAAGTAATATAAGTGGAAATTTTTGTTTCTAAAGTATGGATCTAGGTATGTTTGATAGGCTATGTCCTAGATTGAAAACTAGGGCACTAATAGATGAAAGAAGGCTAGATATGAGTAGATCTGATAAGAATAGTGAAAGATATGTTATACCTATGCATAGAAAGAATGTTTGGACTAACAAATGGATGCAGGATCCTAGAAAGAATTTTTTGCAGGTTAGCTACCATGATCCTAGTGCGCAGTACCAGAAAGGCTGGGGATCATTTAAAAGAAAGAGAGGATTAACCCTTTGTTATAGTTGCAGAAGACCGGGACATCTTGCTAAGGAATGCCCTGGGGAAAGAACCAGTTGTCTTTGTTGTAAAGCTATGGACCATGAAGTGTTGGATTTCCCTAGAATGATTGCTAAGATGGAAGAAATGAATCTGAATAAAGAAAACCCTAAGGAAGATCCAAAAATGGTATAACCCTAGAAAGAATCAGAGAAAGTATGGCTACAAATAAATGAAACCCTAAATGACCATCGACATGTCAGACTATCATTGATCTTCAAGGAAAAAGATGCATTGAAGTAAGAATAGGAGACTTCGACATTGACTATGTTCTAGATGAAGAAACATAGGTGAATATCATGGTAGAAAGAACTTGGGAAGCCATAGGGAAGCCTGCTATGATCCCTTCATTAGGAGGAATAGGACTATTCAGAGGAAATTTGATAAACCTATGTGGAAATCACGCTCACATACCTATGAACGCTAATGGAACTTCGACGGAAGAAAATTTTGATATTATTAAATTTATTGAAGACAATGCCCCGTTTACCATGTTATTAGGAAAACCTTGGATTGATAGAGATCAAGCCAGACAAGAAGAAGAAGAAGAAGTTTTGGAACAGAAGAAACAAGAGTTAAAAGATTTAATGACCAGAAGGATCGCACACTTGATTGAAGAACATGAGAGAAGATCGAAGCTATTTAACACTAGCAACCTAGATGTTGAAGCTGCAAGAACATTAGGAGACCCACAAAAGATTGAAGTACTTATCCCAGACAAAGAAGGAGTATTATCCAGGAACCCTAGGGAAGAACCTCAACATCGCGAAGTGACTATGGCCAAAGAATATAAGAATCAGAATGGAGAAAGGAATATTGAGACGAATCTCACTGGAAAAAGGCTAGAAAGTTAAGTAAGAAGAGAGATAAGTTCGAAAAGTTGCAGAAGGTTTCAGAGGGAACTTTCGCAGAGAGAAAATTTGCAGAATTGGAGCTTCGTCGGGATATCAAAACAACGACACATGGCACTTCTCCATGACAAGGAAACATATTCATTGGGGATATTATAACCATTCGATCGACACTCTGAATTGGTAGAACAACAATTATGGTTCATCATCAGACCGTTGGACAGTGCCATAATGGAATGAACAAGATTTAATGGAGGCTCATACCCATTGCAAGTGAACCATTTTCAAGTTCCCTATTTATCTCATCACACCACGCACCGAGAACACTTTTTCCAATTGAGAATTTGAACCCATAGACTAAGCCAAGTTTATACAATGATCATCTCACTCTTTCTCTCTATATGAGTACCATGTCTAAGTTGTTCCCCAAACTCGCGATTGTTCACCCTGAGTGCATGTCTTGGAAGAATTGAATGCCGCAGAGAAAGTTGTTGAAAAAGTTTTGATCGACTTGATGACTAAGAAAGTCATGTCGATGTCTGAAGGTATCTAGGCTTCATCCTTGAGAGGACTGCAAGCATCTACATCCACTGCTCGAGTCGGACCATCCTTGCCGGCCGATGAAAAATTAACCAAGCACAGAGACAATCTCATGAATGCTAAGTTGATTCCAAGCATTTTACCCACCTATCTACCACCTCTGAGCGGCGCAATCAATTGAGATAGTGTGCCGAGATAATTTGAGTACGCTTTGGTCACTACATACATCTCGAAAGGGATACATGTAGTTTGCACGGATCAAGAAAAGATTGCAGCATTGAATTTTAGCGACTTCAACCTCGGTGAAAGGAAGGTATACAACATGCTCTGCCCACATAAGTACCTGACCAGAACAAAGGGAAAGAATTCAAAGATAGTTCCCCAGTCATGGACTATGAACCTCGCACAGTCCACACTGCTCAATGTCATGAATATTCCTCACTTCAGAAGGCACCAAGAAGTGAATGCATGCATCAAGTTGTTGTTGTCATGTTACCATGGAGGATATTTGTGGTTAAACCATCGTATCACGGTGGATCCGACATTGATCAATCGGATCACAGGGCTGAGCATGCAGGGACCTGACCCATAGGAGTTCTACCCTGGAAAATCCATGGACCACGCTCTTGCACAAAGGATCAAGGACACTTATGGAGATGTCGAGGAGGGAATACGAGGCTACAAGGTAGCCTCTATCCAGAGCACGCAGTGCGCCCTTCCTGTCAATTGATTGCAGGAAAGTTAGTTCGCACGAACCGACCCACCCAAGTGACTAGTTTTGTAGTCAACCTCGCAGGAAAGTGCATGGAGGGCCTACAAATGAATTGGGCAAAGTACCTTGTGAACCAGTTGGAACTAGACTGCAGGGAAGTGCAATATTAGGGATATTCCACTTTAGCCGCCTTCTAATCCTGATCACTTTCATCGTATGGGAGATGTCGGAAGGTGCGACCTTCCTAGACATTGAGCCCTTTTAACCTCTGGCTGTAAAGTTCAGTACATTGTGGTATTCCAATGACATGAACAAGAAATGGAAATCAAATGCAGTGTTCCATACCTATTACAACCACCTGAAGACAACCATCTAGTCTGAGCCTCTCATCATGCCAAATATTCTCCACAAGTTTTGGCCTTTAATGAAATTCAACATGGACCACCATTTCATTTATATTACAGTGCGCGCTGACGAGCACAAGCAACAAATTCAATCTTACTACAAGCTGACAGAGGAGGACTTAGAAGAGATTACTAAATACTGGTCGGCAAACCTCCTCATTCCAATAGATCCTACAGAGATGTCTGGCATTGACATTCTAGAAGCAGCGCATGATACACCTGGACCCAGCAAGACAAAGAAAAANGAAGCCCAAGATGTAAGTAGTACCTTAACGAAGACTGATTCCATCTCACCTGCGCAAGGAGGATATGGTGGAGAGATAGATGGCACAAAATTTGAAAAGAATAAAGGTGAGGTTACACCACCTAGAGATGAGGAGGATCCCTCGAAGAAAAGGAAGGTTTCCCCCCTGAATCCTTCTTCTAGAAATAAATCGAAAGCCTCTATGACCAAAATGCACACTACCCTCACCTCATATGACTTCGATTTCATTGTAGCAGCACTGAACGATGCTTCACTGGAGATAACGGAGATGCAAGAGGCTCAACAGGAGGAGATATACAATCGAATTAAGGTTGATCTTCAAGGGGTGCAGTAGGCACTACAGTCCATTCGTGCAGTTTCCATTGCGCCTCTGCCATTGGAAACAACAGAACTGGAAGATGATTCATCTCAACTCCACCAAATTGATGATACAGTCGAAGCTCGCCTTTGACGAGAACAGGAGAAAATATCACAAGCCGCCCAGGATTTAGCACAAGTATAGGGAGACCTTTTAGAGTAACACAGTACTACAGAATGGGAAAATATTTCTCTCCAAGCAAAGTGGGATGAAGAAAAAGTCCAGCTGCAGAAAGAAAAGGAATAGTTGCTCACAGAGAAACTCGAAGTAAAGAAAAGGGTCAACAAAGAAATTCACTCTGTGACAGTTGTAGAAGTAAAGGTTGAAGAGAGAGTGTTGGAATAGAGGTAGACCCAGGGTTCAACACTCAAGAGTGCACCAACAAAACCCTAACTACTGGCCCTTTCGGCAACACCTGTGAAGCAGATGAAGTCTCACCCGAGGTAGAGGCAGGGGTGGTTGCAAGACTCAAGTGTCTACAACCTTAGTTGGGACACAGATCTGTGATTATATCACTTACAACGCACTGAGCATCTATCATTCATCAATATTCAACCCTTATTATACTTCACAGATAGCACAGAGCATCGCAACATTCACTTAGATATAAGATATTGCAACACTTAGCAATAGTAAAATAGATCACATCCAGTAGATCGACACTAAGCATATTCACACATATCAAATCTAACATTCATACATATCTAAGAAGCACAAATCATAAGTATATCTATCCAAATATATCAAAGCACTTAGAAAATAAAGAGATAAACACATCAAGTTAAAGTACAGAGCATAATACACAGATTTACATGGTTCACCCCCTCCCTGGGGCTACGTCCACCAACTCTTCTTCTTTATTAGTATCTTCAATCATCAATTAGATCACAGAGCCTCAAACCCTTCTTCGCATAGGATAAAATATTTGTGCAGCTTGCTAGATCCTTCTTCCTTACACTTCAGCATAAAGCCTTCTACAACCTCTTAAAACAACTTGCACTTAGCTCTGCAAGCCTCTTACAATCATGCACAAAGCATTTACAATCCACATCTGATCACACATATGTAATTACTAGAACTAAGCCATCAACCATCCTTACATTACCTAAGTATCTATTTATACATTACAAAAGTGGGCCTAAGCGTGGGTAAACCCACGGACCGACATCCCTTTCCCATTACATTAACCCAAAACCCTAAAAGGGGCCCAAAGTGGATTGAGATCCCGTGATCTCTACTTCTCTTGGTGCTCCTTCTTTGACTAACTGTCGAAGTCCCAAAATAGGTCAAAATGACCAAGGTTATCCCAAAACTTGGTCAAGGGCCAACATGCCCCCAAGACTCACTTGTGACTCATCCCGTGTCACTCTGGTCTGCGCAATTATGCTTCGAAATCCTAGATCTTGGCTCGAGATGCTTTGACCTGCTTCTTCGCTGTGGCCTCCTACTGGGTGAATTCCAGGATCACTGTGTCATTTACTGGTCCTTCCGGGTGTTTTTCTGCAATGATGACGACTTTCTCAAGATCTTCTCCCTGGCTTTCGATCTTAGAAAATAACATGCATGCCCTTTCTTGCACCGGTTGGATTCGCTAAGTGACTTACATCACTTTGCGCTAGATCATATGTATTTGTTGCTGAGATTTGCATTTTCCATGAGATATTTTCATTCTATCCACTGCAGACAGGGCCTTCAGCTGCTCCTGGAATGTATCTGCATGCTTCTTTTCTTCCTGAAGATATGACTCCAACGCCTATAACTACAGATTATCTGTAAGGTTCTCATAAGTCTGGGTGCTCTGGTTACTGAGCTGCTTGCACTCCAAGGTGAGATCTTTCAATCGATCAACTGCACTGTGAGCAGTTGCTTCTCGTTGGTCTCTTATCTCCTGAGGGGTATTGGGCACATCACAGAGTTCTAGATCAGCAATGCGTTGCTGAAGCTTCTATATAACTTCTTCAAGTTGTGCCACCTGTTGTGGAACTCTCTCTTCAGCCTGTACTTCGATAACAGTCACAGAGCAGAGTGCTCTGTTGACTAGTTCCTTGACTTCAAGCTACTCTGTGAGCAACTGTTCCTTGCTTTGCTATAGCTCTGCTTTCTCTTTGTCCCACTGTACTTGAAGAGAAAAATTTTCTTGTTCGACAACACTGTGTTTCTCGACAAGTACTCCATGTACCTGTGTCAAAGCCTGGGTGGATTTTGTTGTGTCTTATTGAGCTTATCAAAGGTGAGATTGGATCATATCAACAATCTAGTGAAGTTGAGCTTTCTCATCTCCTGATTCTACTGTCCCTACTGTCAGAGGCGCAGTGGGGACTATGCGGCTAGACTGGAGTGCCTGTTTCACTCCTTGGATTTAAATATCTATACGGTTATACATTTTCTCCTACTTCGCCTCTTGCTTCTCTATTATCTCCTTTGAAGCATCATTTACCATTGCAACAATGAAATCAAAGTCATCCAACGTGAGGGTAGTTCACATCTTGGTTACAGGGGTTCTAGGTTTCTTTCGGGAGGAATATTTCATAGGTGAGACCTTCCTTTTCTTCGACGAGTCTTCTTCGTCCCTAGGCGGTGGTACTTCACCTTTCTGTTGTTCAATTTTTTCATCTTCTATCTCTTCGCCATCACCTCCTCCATCTGGTGTGATAGAGGCAATCCTTATAGATGCACTATCTACTTCGTGAACCTCTTTAGGCTTCTTCATTTTGCTTGGTCCCGGTGTATCCGGTACAGTCTTTGGGATATCAATATCAGATAGCTCTGTGGGGTTCATTGGAATGAGAAGTTCTACTGACTAATCCTTGGTGATCTCTTCGATGTCTTCCTCGTTCAACTTGTAATAAGACTGCAACTATTGCTTGTGTTCATCATCTCGCGTTGTTATATAAATGAAGTGGCGATCCGCGCTGAACTTCATTAAGGGTTTGAATCTATGGAGAGTGGTCGGGGTAATGCGAGGCATAGACTGGATGGAGGTCTTCAGCTGGTTGTAGTATACATGGAAGACAACATTTGACTACCATTGCTTGCTCATATTGGTCGAGTACCATAGGGTACTGAACCTCACAGCCAAAGGTTCAAATGGCTCGGTCTCTGGGAAAGTGGCACCCTCCGACATCTCCCAGGATATGAAGGCAATCAGTATGAGAAGCCAACTGAAATGGAACTCATACCCTTGGTCTTGCACTTCCCTGCAATCTAGTTCGAGCTGATTCACCAAGTACTTTGCCCAATTCATTTGAAGTCCTTCTGCGCACTTCCCTACGAGATCAACTATGAATCCAGTCACTTGGGTGGGTTGGTTCTTGTGAAATATCTTACCTACGATCAACTTACAGGAAAGGTGCACTATGCTTCTCTGAATAGAGGCTACATTGTAGCCTCGCGTGCCCTTCTCGACATCGCCATAGGTTTCTTTGATCTTCGCTGCTAACGCTCTGTCTGTGGTATTTCCAGGATAAAACTCTTGTGGGTCAGGGCCTTTCATGCTGAGTCTTGTGATCCAATTGATCAAGGTTGGATCCACTGTGACATGATGGTTCAACCACAAGTAGCCTCCTTGATAGAAAGACAGAAGAAAATTTACGCACACATTCATTTCCTGGTGCCTGCTAAAGTGCGGGATCTTCATGACATTCAACAATGTTGACTACACAAGGTTCTGGGTCCAAGACTACGGGATGATCTTCGAGTTCTTTCCCTTCATCTTCATTAGATACTTGTGTGGGGCGAGCATACTGTAGAATTTTCTGTTTCCGAGGTTGAAGTTGCTAAACTTCAATGCTACGAGCTTGTACTGATCAGCACGAACTGCGTGCACCCATTTCGGTAGGTACACAGTGACCATAGCATACTCAAATTCTCGGGGCACACTGTCACGGTTGATTTCACCATGTAGAAGGGGTAGGTAAGTGGGAAAAATGCTTGGAATTAGTTTAGTGTTCGCAATATCATCCTTATGCTTCGTTCACTTCTCATTGACCTGTCGAGACAGTCCAGCTCGAGCAGTGGATGGAGAAGCTGCTACTCCTCTTGTCGATGATGCTTGGACTCCGGTGGACATTCCCCTTTCCGACATGACTCTCTCAGTCCTTAAATCAAGGAGGACCTCTATGATAGATTCTTCAACTGAGGTGAGCTCGTCGGACATACACACTCGGGAAAAATAATCGGGGTCATGATGATCTCAAATACTGCACTAGGATGAACAATCATATTGCAATGACCATTGTATATAATCACTAGTTCTGCGGGCTTCGAATTCTCAGTCGGAAAAAGTGTTCCTCGGGCATGGCACGATGAGCTAAATAAGAAATGCAGAAACGGTCGGCTTGCAATGGGTATGAATCTTCCATTAACATTGATATGTTCATTATGGTGAGGTCCAATGGACTGGTGGTGATCCTTTAATTCTTTTCTATCCGTTCGGGGTGGAAGTCGAACAGGTATATTGGTCCAACGACTATATTGCTTCTCCGCGGTGAAGTGCCATAGGTCGTTGTTCTGATATCTCAACGAAGCTCCCATTCTGCAAGTTTTCTTTCTACAATGTTCCATATCGAATCTCCTGTAACTTTTCAATCTTCACCCTCTTCTTACTTAACTTTCTAGCCTTCTTCCCAGTAATCTTCAACTCAGTCTTTCTTTTTCCGTTCTGATTCCTATCTTCTTTTATCATAGTCACTGCGCGTTGTTGAGACTCTCTCCGGGGTAATAATTCTTCTTTCTCTGGGACAGGTGCTTCAGTCTTTTTCGAGCCTTCTGACATTATTTCATCTTCGACATTGGGGTCTCTAGTGTCAAGGAGCTTCGATCTATTCTTATGTTCTTCAATAAACTATGCAATCTTCTTGGTCATAAAATATTTTAATTCTTGTTTCTTCTGATCCAAAACTTCTGCTTCTTCCTTTCATCTAACTTTATCTCTGTCAATCCAAGGTTTTCCAAGTAACATAGTAAACAGGGCGTTGTCCTCAATAAATTTAATAATCTCAAAATCTTCTTCAGTCGAAGTTCCATTAGCATTCATAGATATCTAAGTGAGCCTTGCACATAGGTTTACCAATTTTCCTTTGAAGAGTCGTATTCCTCCTAGTGAAGGGATCATGGAATGCTTCCCTATAGCTTCCCACATTCTCTCTCTCATGATATTCATCTGTGTTTCCTCATCTAGAACACAATCAATTTCGAAGTCCCCTATTCTTGCTTCGATGCATTCTTTTTCTTTAAAGATCTCTGATAATTTGACATGTCGGTGTTCATTCAGGGTTTCTTTCATCTGAATTAATACTTTTTCTGATTCTTTCTGAGGTTCTGCTATCTCTCGATTTGCCTTAGGGTTTTCTTCATGCAGATTCATTCTTTCAAGCTTAGCAATCATTCTAGGGAAATCCAATACTTCATGATCTAGAGCTTTGCAACAAAGACAACTAGGTCCTCCACTAGGGAATTCCTTAGCTAGATGTCCAGGTTTTCTGCAATTGTAATAGAGGGTTAATCCTCTCTTTCATGTAACTGATCCCCAACCTCTTCTGTACTTCACACCAAGATCATAGGGGCCAATCTGCAACAAATTATTTCTAAGATCCTGCATCCATTCGTTAGTCCAAACGTTCTTTCTATGCATAGGTATAACATATATATCATTATACTTATCATGTCTATTCATATCAAGCTTTCTTTCATCTATTAATTCCTTAGGTTTTAATCTAGGACAGAATCTATCAAAAATACCTAGATTCATACTTTAGAAACAAAAATTTCCACTTATCTTACTTCTACAGAGCACAAAGCTTTCAGATCTAGAACTTTCTTACCTTTATCAGAGCACAAAGCTTACAAATCTTATCTCTTTTAATCAGAAAATTCCACTGTTACCTTTCTTAGAGTACAAAGCATTCATATCTTGATTCTTTTCTTCAGTATCAACCTCTTTTCTTGCAGATCTGACCTCTTTTCTTCAGATCTGACCTTTCTTTCTTGGCACAAAGCTTCACAGGTCAAGTAGAACACTGCGCACTGGGGCAACAAATCTATGCACAGAGATTTCTTTGCACAAAGCTTCCTCTTCCTTAGTTCCCAAAAATCACAGTTTCAGGTCTCGACAAAGGAACCATTTGTTGGCACAGGGGCAGACCCAGGGTTCAATGCTCAAGAGCACACCAAAAAAACCCTAAATATCGTCCCTTTCAGTAATACCTTCGAAGCATATGAAGTCTCACTCGAGGTAGAGGCAGTGGTGGTTGGAAGACTCAAGTGTATACAACCTTAGCTGGGACACAGATCTGTGATTATATCACTTACAACACACTTAGCATCGATCATTCATCAATATTCAACCCTTATTATGCTTCACAGATAGCATAGAGCATCGCAACATTCACTTAGATCTAAGATATTTCAGCACTCAGCAACATTAAAATAGATCAGATCCAGTATATCAACACTAAGCATCTTCATACATATCAGATCTAACATTCATACACATCTAAGAAGCACAAAGCATAAGTATATCTATCCAAATATATCAAAGCACTTAGCAAAGAAAGAGATAAACACATCAAGTCAAAGCACAAATAATAATACACAGATTTACGTGGTTCACCCCCTCCTTGGGGATACATCCACCAACTCTTCTTCTTTATTAGTATATTCAATCGTCAGTTATAGCACAGAGCCTCAAACCCTTATTCACGTAGGACAGAAGATCTGCGCAGCTCACTAGATCCTTCTTCCTTACACTTCAACAAAAATCCTTCTACAACCTCTTACAACAACTTTCACTTAGCTCTACAAGCCTCTTACAATCATGCATAGAGAATTTACAATCCACATCCGATCACACAGATCTAACTACTAGCACTAATCCATCGACCATCCTTACATTGCCTAAGTATCTATATATACATTACAAAAGTGGGCCTAAGCGTGGGTAAACCCACGGGTCGACATCCCTTTCCCATTACATTAATCCAAAAACCTAAAAGGGGCCCAAAAGTGGATCGAGATCCCATGATCTCTTCTTCACTTGGTGCTCCTTCTTCGACTAGCTGTTGAAGTCCCAAAATAGGTCAAAATGACCAAGGTTATCCCAAAACTTTGTCAAGGGCCAACAGAGAGTCCCATAGCAGGTAGTGCAACTTAGAGAAGTGATTCAAAAACTACAACAACGCATATCATATTTGGAGCTATGCGCAGTTCCCAAGACCCTGCAATATGTAAGATATCAAAGGGAAGCAACTGCCCACAGTGTAGTTGACAGACTAAAATATCTTGCCCTAGAATGAAAGCAGTTGAGTAACTGCAGTGCCCAAACATATGAGAAGCTTGTTGACAATCCAGAATTGCAGGCACTGGAGTCAGATCTCTAGGAAGAAAAGAAACACCAAACACACTACAGGCATAGCTGAAGGCCCTGTCAGTTGTAGACAGAATGAAGAGATCTCAAGAGAAACGCACCGCCCAGCAACAAATCCATACAATCCAAAGCAAAGTTATGGAAGTAACTCAATGACTCCAACCTATGAAAGATAAGGCATGCCAATTGTTCATAGAGGTTGAAAGCCGAGGAGCAGAGCTAGAACAGGTTGTCACTATAGAAAAACAATGCCTAGAAGGGCCAGTGAATGACGCAGTGATCCAGGAGTTCACCAAGAAAGAGGTTTTAGCAAAGCAGCAAGTCGAAGCAACTCGAGCCAAACTTGAGGCATTCGATGTAGAACTGATCAAACCAGAGTGACTCGAGATGAGTCATAGGTGAGTGTTGGGGGCATGTTATCCCTTGACCAAGTTTTGGGCGATTCTTGGTCATGTTGACCTATTTTGGGACTTCGACAGCCTGTCGAAGGAGGAGCGGAAGATGAAGAGGAGATCACAGGATCTCGGCCCCATTTTTAGGTCCTTTTTGGGATGTGGGAATATGTAACGGGAATGGGACATCGACCCATGGGTTTACCCATGTTTAGGACTATTTTGTATATATATAGATGCTTAGGCTAGATAGAAGTAGTGGTGCATCTATGTGATGTGAATGTATGCTAAGTGCAAGTAGAGTATGTAAGTGCTTTGTGCCTACCGTGATAGACTTGCAGAGCTAAGTGCAAGTGGTTGTAATAGACTGTGGAAGGCTTAGTGTTGTAACGCAAGGAAGAAGGATCTAGCGAGCTGTGCAGATCTCTATCCTATGCAGAGTAGGGTTTTGAGGCTCTGTGCTTGTAACCGATTAACTGAAGACAATAAAGAAGAAGAGTCGGTGGACATAGCCCCGGGGTGGGGGTGAACCACGTAAATACTGTGTTATGCTACTTTGTGCCTTGTCTTGATGTGTTCATATGTTTTTTTCTAAGTGCTTTGGTGTATTTAGATAGATCTACTTATGCTTTGTGCTTATTATATGTGAGAATGTTAGATCTGATCTATATGGATATGCTTAGTGCTTGATCTGCTCGATCTGATCTATTTACCTATGCTAAGTGATTAAATACATTGGATTAATGTGAATGTTGTGAAGATCTGTTTTATCAGCAAAGTGGATATTGATATCATATTGAGGAAATGATGGTGATAAGTGATTTATTAAGTAGTACAATCATAGATCTGTGTCCCAGCTAAGGTTTCATACACCTGAGTCCTGCAACCACCCCTTCCTCTACCTCGGGGGAGACTTCATCTGCTTCACAGGTGTTGCCAAAAGGGCCGGTAGTTAGGGATTTGTTGGTGCATTATTGTAGCGTTGAACCCTGGGTCTGCCCCTGTGCCAACAAGAACTTTGAGAAGTTTTACAATAGTTTATTTTTGAAATTAAATATTTGTTTGACAAGTATAGTTGAAGACTTGCAAAAGTAAAATTGAAGGAGCTTGAACTCTTGAAATCAATGAGGGTATTGTATTTGTTTCAAAATTGAAATGGGTTGGTGCTAATTGTGAAACTTTGTGAAAAGGAGTTATAAGATTCTTCTTATAAATTGGGACGTGAAGACCATTGAAGACTTCTATTTTTATTGTGATCATAAGAGAGATAACTATAATAAAATTGAAGTGTTTTGTTCTATGTTCTAGATCCGCTCGAAATTGAATAAGGGGATTTTAGGTACACCTTGCATAGTGTGTTATGCTAAATTTTTCATGGAGGCTTATATTGTTTATTGTCTAGTTTTGACATAAAGACAATTGCAATTTTAGCATTTAATGAATCACACACAAGCTCAATCATAATGTTACTCAAGAAAAATCAAGCATAAGTAATCAAACAGTTGCAACAATATCAAATTCTCAACAACAATTCTTCATCAAATCATTGAAACAACAGACAAATCAAGCTTGCAATCAAAGAAGAATTGGACATGACCTGGAATCAAAGAACCATCAAATTTGAATATCAATTCAAATATCTGAATCAACAATAATTGTAGCTTACAAATAGTCATTTTGTAAGTTTACATGTCTTTTTGAAATAAAGTGAAGATGAATTTGTAATTTTCGAGTGCATTCTCGGTTGAACCCAACACCCAAGACTTGCTTGTTTCATCCTATTATTGAGTCTATGTTGAAAAGGTTGAGTAGTTGAAACTCAAAGCATTGTAAACATCACATTTTGGGTGCATTTTCAGTAGTATCTAACACCCACACCTTATTGTAAGAAAGTGCGAGTAAGAAAGTGAGTTCAAGTGAGCAAATTCAAGTGATTTTGAAGTACAAACAACTGAGTTCAAGTAAAAAAAATCAAGCAAGTGAGTCAAGTGAATGAGTTACAAGAAGACATAATTCAGATGGAGTGATGTCTTGAATTATTACAGTCACTGAACACTCTAATCATCATTGTTGAAGACAACATAGTGATATTGAAAAAAATGACTCTACAATATGTTCTAATGTATTTTCAAATGACGCAAGACAAAGTTAGACATCTTCAATATCAATCCCAACTTATTAATGATGAAATTAGGGATATGAAAAAGAAGCAATCAATGAAGTGTTTTGACTATTTTTTGTTTAGAACAATCCTCTCTATGATGATGATGATGATGATGATACAAATCAGCAATGTACTCTAGAGAAACTTTGCAAGACAAATCCATATACAAATGAAGATGAAGTTGTTCAAGTTGAACATGATCAAGTTCAAAATACTCTTTCCAAGATCATCATCAGACCTTGGGAAGAAATCAACAACAACAAGCACAGAAAAAGACTTGGATATGACAAGGAAATTACTTTTCATATTCCCAATTATTCTAGACCAATCCAGTTCCAAAGTGTTGTATTCCTTCAAGAAGATTTGACTTCTCATGTTCCCGTTAAACAACATAATGTTAAATTCCAACATTGCAATCAAGTTGGTCACATGAATAATTCTTCATGGATATGGTACCATTTTATGTTGTATTGTTGGTATTATTATTCAAACTTATGATTGAGGTGGGGGGATGTTAGCCTCCTTCTCATATACATTCATGAAGTCTTAGTATACCACCTAATGTATTTCACACACAAAATCTCAAGCTAATGTATTTAGCATTTAATGCAACACACACAAGCTCAACCACAATGTAATTCAAGAAAAATCAAGCATAAGTGATCAAACAACTGCAACAATATCAAATTCTCAACAACAATTCTTCATCAAATCATTGAAACAATAGACAAATCAAGATTGCAATCAAATAAGAACTGGACATGACCTGGAATCAAAGCACCATCAAATTTTAAGATCAAGTCAATATATGAATCAACAATAATTGTAACTTACAAATACTCGTTTTGTGAATTTACCTGTCTTTTTAAAATCAAGTGAAGTTGAATTTTTAATTTTTGGGTGCATTCTCGGTTGATCCTAAAACCCAAGACTTGCTTGTGTCATCCTATTCTTGATTCTATGTTGAAAAGGTTGAGTATTTGAAACTCAAAGCATTGTAAACATCACATTTTGGGTGCATTTTCAGTAGTATCTAATACCCACACATTATTGTAAGCGAGTGTGAGCAAGCAAGTGAGTTCAAGTGATAAAATTCAAGCAATTTTGAAGTACAAACAAGTGATTTAATGAAACAAATTCAAGCGAGTGAGTCACAAGAAGACATCATTCAGATGGAGCAATGCCCTGAATTATTAGATTTACTAAACACTCTAATAATCATTCTAATTGAAGACAACACAATGATACTAAACAAAACAACTCTACAATATGTTCTAACTTGTTTTCAAATGACACAAGATAAAGTTAGACTTCTTCAATATCAATCCCAACTACTGAATGATGAAATTAGGGATCTAAAAAAGCAGCAATCAATGAAGTGTTTTGAACTATTTTTTGTTCAGAAAAACCCTCTCTATGATGATGATGATGATGATACAAATCAATAGTGTACTCCAGAGAAAATTTGCAAGAAAACTCCAAATAGAAATGAATATGAATTTTTTCAAGTTCAACATGATCGAGCTTATAATACTCTTTCCAAGCTCATTGCCAAACCTTGGGAATAAATAAGCAACAAAAATAACAAAACAAGACTTGGATATGACAAGGAAATTAATTTTCATATTCCCAATTATTCCAGACCAATCTAGTTCCAAAGTGTTGTATTCCTACAAGAAGATTCGACTTCACATGTTCCCATTCAACAACATAATGCTAAATGCCAACATCAAAATCAAGTTTATCACATGGAGAATCAATGTTTTGATCTCCATCCTTGCCAACATTATGGAAATCATATCTATTCTTCAGATAGATGTTCAACACTGAAGAAACATGCAAGATTGAACATTCACTATGAGTGGATCGATCATTTCCAGTGGTTATCAACATCCAAGCGATTATATAAGTCATATCGAAGAAGTTAATCTCGATTAAAGATCCATATTGCAATACATAGCCTTTTTCGTACCTGACATAAGGGTATATAAGTCCAAAGCAGTCCCCTTATGGTGTATCTCTCAAGCATGTACCTCAAGGGATTAGATAACATGTGGTTGTTTCCACATGCTCACTTTGTGTTGTACATAAATGGAATAAGTATGGTACTCTCTTGAGCCTAGAGGGGGTATTACAATGATGTAACTCTTTTGCACCTTAAGGGGAGGAGTACAAAAATCCAGTGATGATGGTTCGTGAAACCACTTGTGGTCTCTCCTTTTAGCTAAAAAAGGGGGGAATTTATGATGGAATTGAATATAGTTGTCAGAATGAAATTTTAGACAACAAATATGTCAGATAGGCATCAAATTTGTGAGATGGGAAACTGCAGTGTGTAGATGGCAGACTTTGGCAGAATTATGGTTCAATGAATTGAAATTGAATCATACATAGGAATGTTTATTTTGAGAGAAATATCATGGACATTTAGTTCACCTTGATGGACATTTGACCTAGAAGAGGACACCAGGATCCTTTTCCATTGTAGCTTGGCATTTTATTGATTTGTCAGGCATTTTTAAGGATGTGTCAGACTTGCAGTTGATTCACTTCTCTTGGTTCTCTCTCATAATTTTGGAGTTCACACAAGTGAACAAATTACAAACATTCTATTTGACATGATTACATAGTGGGATTTTCCATAGTTCTCAACATCCATATTTGGCAGTTTTTTAGGCAGTTCATCATTGAGTCTCAGCTCAGGAGTTTCAACATGAAGCTTTGGAGATGGTACCATTTTATGTTGTATTGCTGGTATTAGTTTTCAGACTTATGATTGAGGGGGGAGAATGTTATTCTCTTTCTCATATAGAATCATGAAGTGTTAGTATACCACCTAATGTGTTTTACATTTAAGGATATATTGTTTATCCTAAGTGTGTTTCTAGATTCCTACTTTTCCTCCTCCTACCTGAACTCCCAATGAGGTGTCAATGTGATAGAAAAAGAGGTGGTTTTATTATTTTATTATATAATTGTATCGTTACAATGAATACAATGTTGTGAATATGGCTTGGGGTCTTTTCTCCCAAACTTCTTGTCCTAATATTGTGTGCTCAATTTCTTCAAAATGGAAAATAAATTAATTTTAGTTAATTAAAAACTAATTACTAGTGCACCCACCAATCAAGGAGAAGAAATAGAAACAAGGAATGAAAATTCAAATAGAAGTATGGGAAAATAAAAGTGGTCTTGTGAGATATCAAAGAGATTTAATAACTAATATGAATAGCAACTACATGTGCACCCATTTAAATAGAAAAAAAAAAGGAGATCAAGGGAACGTCTATGTGTAAAAATAGGAGGTGTAGTAGTTGGGTGAGGATCCATTATTATTTTAGATTCTTAAATAAATATTTACTTGTGCACTTGTGCATTTGAGTGACACATGGATGGGTGAATAATAGGTAATTTTTGAATTAGAATATTACATTTTTGCATGAGATGAACAAGTCTCATGAGCCACAAAACCTATAAAATGAAATCCTAAGCTAGAGAGATCACACGGTTTTTCACCCTAATGTTGAATGGTTTTCATAATACTAAACTGTATGTTGATGATTGTTGATTAGCTTGGTATTTTGGATATTTTTCTTGGGGTGTGGATTTATTCTGAATATTAACATATTAAATCTCTTTTCATTTTCCTAGTTGGTACCTTGTACACAATCCCATTGCAGTTTGGGGATCCTTGGGGAAGGAGTGTACCCATTGGAGTTAGTAGGGTGATAAAATGGTAGACTATACAATTAATGGCATGTTGAAACAAAGAAGGATTTGGTCTTGCAATTTGAATATCGACAAATCAAAAGACAATCTACAATAATTCTTGAGAAATTTATTTTTGAATATAAATTTTATTTATCTAATGGAATGAAAAAGTCTAGCTTGTTTTTTCATTGTCATATATATATGTGTATGTGTGTGTGTGTGTGTGTGTGTGTGTGTGTGTGTGTGTGTGTGTGTGTGTGTGTGTGGTGAATACATATGGTGGTGAATACTATCTTTGTGGTGCATACATACTGCGGGAACATTTATCTTTACAGTGAATACATAGTCATAGAATTAAAACAAAAATATATCTTTGTGGTGAATATTATCTATATGGTGAATTGATGTGGTGAATACATTTTGCAGATCTATGGTGAGTCGATTCTAAAGTAAATTTTCTATGTTGTAACTAAATGCAAGTCTATGACGAATTTGCCTGTAGTAAATCTAATTTGTGGTAACTAAATCTCATTCGTGACTATTCAAACCCTATTGTGAATCAAGTGTACACATTTCTTATTTATTTATTTTTCTTTTCAATATGAGTAATACACTTTTGATATTAAAATATCACAGAGGAAGGCCTAACAAAGTAACCCTAGATAGTATGAATGAATATATAGAATCAATAGAAAAACATAGAGAAGAAAGAGAAGCCAAACTTCAAAGCGATTCAGTAGCAATGCTTAATAATAAATTTAGATCCTTAGAAGATAATATTCAGATATAGATAGACAATAAACTATTAAGGTTTGATACTTAGCTGCATAAAATGGAGGCTAGATTACAAGAAATAGAAAAAAACAACCAAGAACAAAAAAAATCAAGGTAGGAAGAAGAGATTGAAGAAAATAACAATCTTAGGGACAAGATTAAAGAGTTAGAAGAAAAGATAATTAACAATTTTTCCTTGAATAGTGTGGAACACAAATTGGATATCAAACCTATCAAAGAGGAAATGAATAAGCTCATAGAGTTAGACCATGAGTGTAAGAAAAGAGACTTGAATTGTTGTACTATGTTGTCATTGATGTCAAAGGGTTGATGTCAAGTATTGTCATAGTGATGTGTTTGTATCATTGATATATTGATTATTGGTTATATGGTCATTGATGTAATTGTTGTCAAAGGGTTGATTTCAAGTGGTGTCATAATGATGTGGTGATATTAAAGGGAGTTGTGTCATTGATTTCATGGAATGGTTGATAGCAAGAACCAAATGGATAAACTCCAAAGTGGTCCCCTTATGATGAAATCCCTCACGGGAAGACGCTCTTGGATAAAGTTCTCAAAGTGGTCCCCTTATGGTGAAATCCCTCATGGGAAGATTCTTTGTGAAGTACAAATGGTTACGTGGTTGAGTAGCCCAGTAGTGTGGTTAGGGAACCCAAGTTTGATTGAGGAATAATGTAATGAAGATCAGTGAATTTGAAAGAGAAACTATTCCATATGGATAGTATATGTCATGTTGTTTCCGGTGATATGTGGAACTTCACATAACTCCTCACAGTTAGAGAGTTATGGCCATGTGAATTTGGATAACCCTCATGAGTTATCTAGAAGCCCCTAGAAGGTCAAAGAAGTCAACAAGGTCAAAGAAGTCAAATTATTCTAGAAGCTCCTAGAAGAAGTTGATCATTCAAAGTGGTTAGGCATGGGTTAAGTGGTTGCAACAAGAAAACAATTAAAAATAAATTAATTGCAACTAGAAGTGGAGAGTTTACTATTTGTGGATAAAGTGGTTGTAAGTGGACAAAGTAGTTAGAAGTGAGTTAGCCCCAAAAGAAGGAAGTTGGGTAAGTTGGTTAGAATATAACCACTAGAGGAAGCTACTTGGAGAAGTATAAATAAGAGAGTAAGAGTATCTTATGTGCATGATCTTTGAGAATATTGAATATCCATTAGTGAAACATTATTTGGGCAGGTATTATTGATAGAGAAAATTCGCAGCAGAAAAACTGCGACAAAAAAACCGTGCTAGAAAACTCACGGCAACAGAATTGCGACAGAAAAACCACGGTAGCAGAATCACAACAATAGAACCAAGACAAAAGAATCACAGAATCAGAACCACGGCAGAAAAATCGCGGTAGTAGATTTGGCAGCTGTAGAAAGTTGGTAGTTCGGTAACCACATCATATTTGCATATTGGAATTGTTCCAATTGTTGCATGGTATGGTATAGGCCTTGATGATTGCTACAGGATTAAAGGTATGGTTTTGGCACACAGTCTTGTGTAAGGGTTTATGGTATATGGTTTATGGAGAGTATGGTGTATTGCTAGAGGTATCTTGTTGGTTAATTTGGTGATATTGTGCATATGGTTGAGAGTTGACTTGATGATTGATCTTTGTGAATAGATCAGATTTGAATGATGAGATTGATGAGACAGGTTGAAGTGATATGTTGTGTTGTGCATATTTGATGCACTTGTCTTGGTATATATTATTGGTCTAGTTTGAGAGATTGATTTCTATCTACAAGTTGTGTCTTGTACTTGAGGGTTGGATTCCTCACATCTCGATTGGTACTGGGACAAGCATGCTGGGTCTTTCAATTGAGAGTTGGTGCTGATAAAACCTGAGATTGTAGTCTCTTGTAACATATAATACAAAAAGGTTAAACATACATCTATTGATCTTTGTGTTCATTATTGTGATGGTTCAAAGTTCTTTATTGTTGATGTATGTTGTTGAGATATGTTTACATGCAAGAAACTAACTGTGAATGGAACTAATGAGTAAATGGTGATTGCTAACTAAAGTTTTAAAAGAAGTGTAAAAAGAGCCTCACATTGATTCACCTCCCCCCCTCTTAGTGTGGTCAGTGTGTCCAACAATTCATATCAGAGCAAGCCTTCATAATAATGCTTACAAGCTTGAAGGAGATCCATGGACACACAAATGGATGAACATGCAGATGAAGTTCCACTTTTTGATGATATGTATTACTCGGCATGGAGAATATAAATGAAAGGGTATTTGAAGGAAAAAGGAGCAGGTGTTTGGAATACAGTTGTTGTTGTACCAATTCCCTCAAAGAATCAGTCAAAACTTGCAGAAAAGAAGAATAATGTAGTAGCACTCAAGACCATCTTCAATGGAATCTCATATATTGTCAAAGAAAGCATAGGACAACATTCCTTCTCCAAGGACCTATGGTTGAAGCTAGAGAAGGTATATCAAGACAACTCCATCAAGGACAATGAAGGTAAAGAATCTCCAAAATATTCTGATTGCAATAATTCTAAGTGTGATAATGTTGAATGCTCTCCTACAAATAAAGAAGAATATATAGTAGAAGTTTGTGAATATGAAGAGGAAGATATGTTGAAGTTTAAAGAAAAAGTGTTATCTGAGTTAGGCGAGGTTAGCATGGAAATCAAACATTATTCAATTTCTTCTGAGTATCTTGAAAAATAAATTGAGGAAGTCCTAGAAAAGTACCCAAGGCATACCATGGCACTAAAGAAAATGCTCAAAGAACAATAAGAAAGTAAAAAGACTCAATTAGAAGAAAAAGAAGAAGAAATCAAAAGACTAAAGAATGAAATAATTAGTCAAGTAGAATAAAAGAAGAAGGTAGATGATGAGCTTAGAAAAATATTTGAAGTCAATGTCAATCTAAAGATCCAACTTGAAGAATCCAAAAGGATAGAATAACTATTGAAGAATCAAGTAAATAAAAAGGAAGAATCATGACATAAGCTAGAAGCAAAAGTTGTTGATCTTAGAAGGAAAACAGAGAAGTCAAAAAGGTTCATGAACATATCAACTATCTTGGATGAAATATTGGATAGTCAAAGATCATCAAATGATAAATCAAGTCTTGGATACAATAAGGAAGCAACAAACTTTGAAGCTAGCACCTCTAATAAACATGAGGTAAGTCCTTTATTCTCAAAAGGTGGAAGCAATGTTGCAAGTCAAGCACCTACACAAAGAAAGGAAACCTTTAGAAGAATAGATCAAAGAAGACATCAAGAAGCCACCCCTATACCTCAAAGAAAATTCAGAAGAGAGACACCTCTAAGGTGGACACCAAAGCAAAGGTATGAAAATGTTTTTCATGGTAACTACTTCTCATGTAATGAATATGGTCACAAAGATTTGGATTTCAGACATTATGGGAGGAAGATGTTGGAAGGTTTCATAACACCCTAAGATATTGGACATGTAATCAAGTGGGACGCATTGATGCTCATTTTCACACCATGAGATGTTACAACTGCAATGGATTTGGCCACAAAGCTCAAGATTGTTGGAATTCAAGGAGACATTCAATGAGGAGTACTTCATATAGAATGGCAAGAAGAGAAAATGTAACTTGGAAGGAATAAAATGTTGAAAGGATGGAAACTCGGAGTACAAGTATAGAGAAATTAGGACACTCACATAAGTGGATGAAGAAGACTGAACAACTAGACATGAATGAAGGAACAAAGAATCAAGAAAGCTTCACTCTTTTTGAAGCATATGTGGGCTCCTATGGGAGAATTCATGTACATACACGAGGTGACCTATAGAAAGTTCATGTACATATGCAAGTTGTTTGTGGAACAAGCCACATACCTGTGGAAAAAGCCTCAAGAAGAGGAGTGTACAGATGATTTGCGGCATGGTTTGATTGTATAACTATGTTTTGTAGGGTCTGACATGGTTTGTTGCAGGTTTTCATGATTATATTCTTTCATGTGTGTTTTATGTATGTATGGTGATGACATATGGTTGAGTGTTGAAGCTTATCTATCATCAATGCATGGTACAAACTTTAGTGTGTGGAGTGATGCATCCCTGATAAAGTATATTGTTGGTTATGTTCTCAGCGATGTTATGGCACCTTGTCTATGAGATATATCATGATGATGTGATGTTAGCTAGAGATATATCATTGATCTATTGAGAGACACTCTTAGTAAATGTTTAGAGGTATTATTGGTTGTCTAGTACTTTCTATAGTGAATGATTTTTGAGGCAGATCTGTCATGGTAAATGGATGGTACATATGTGATCTCCATTGATATATCTTATGATGTATTTTTAGAGGCATATTTGTTGGATTTCTTGGTGGATGCATTTGGCATGTGGTTGGGCTACATATTGGGACATGTCGTTGATGAGTTGATGAGGTGGTTATGTTGTACATCATTGATGAGTCATAGCTTGATCTATAGTTGATGCATGATTGGTAAATACTTGGTACATTGGTTGATGCACTTTCTTTGGTACATGATGTATGGGATTATATAGTTGAGATGCTTGGTTGATATATTGATGGTTGAGATACATGGTTGGAATGTTGGTAGAGGCATATGGTTGGTACACAGTTGGCACATGTTCTTGGCATATGGTTGATAAACTCCATTGATGATAACTTATGGTATATTGTATGGAATTTATGTACATGGTATGTACATGGGTGTTGTGCATGGTTGGAACACGGTATGGAACAGGATGTACATGGTTGATGTTTTGTTCATGATTCTCTATTAATTATTGACATATCTTTTGATTTGTGATGTATGGTATGGCACGAGGTTGATGCATGGACAGGTCCAAGGATCATCATAGGAAGAGAAGATCATTCTTGAGCAGTTGATCTATGTTGTAGTTGAGTAGTATCATTTGCAACAGAATCATATTGCAGTGGTAGCATATTATTCATATTGCAGAGAAGATAGGGGGAGTAATTCTTCTTCCCATGATTGGTTGTAGCTATTAGATTACTGAGAGGGGGGGTGGATAAGTAATAGCGTAATTGTAATCCTTTTTCTTCAAATGTTATATCAATGTATAATTATTATCTAATAATGAGCATTAAGAAATAAGAAATCACACACATACACATTACACCAGTGTTTTAAGTCGAAACCCAAATCGAGAGAAAAACACGGAATGATTTTTCTTATATGTCTTGAAGAATTACATTCATTAGAAGCACCAGCCCCTTTTTTTTCCAAATACAACTGGAAGGAGGCTCCAACCCCGTAGTTTCTCAAGCTACAACCTGAGGGAAGCTCCAAATCCCCAATTCTCTGGCTACAACCAGAAGGAGGCTACAACCCCCTATGTTCTCTGGCTACAACTAGAAGGTGGCTAAAACCACCTGTACTTGCCTCGTCCTGCCACCCTGAACTAGAAGTAGAATGATGGAACCATTGTCACACTATCACTGTGATATATACCACTGTAAACCTGTACTAATAAATCTGAACCATGAATCAACTTGTACCTCAACCTGTAATCAACCTGTACCATAAACAAGTGCATCAACCATGCACCAACCTGTACCATCAACAAGTGCATCCAACCATGTACCAATCATGTGTCAACTACTCATCAACTATGACTCATCAATATATACCAACATCATCAACTATACACCTCAGTGTGTGCCAACTCATCAACTACTTGTCTCAACCATGTACTCAACCATGTACTCAACATGTACCTCAACCAAAATCCCTCATCAATTTCATCATCCAAATATGATTTGTAGCTATGTAATATACCTGGTGTATATGATC